>JBCAUG010153068.1:0-36168 GCA_038406175.1 Haplosyllis leylae | reverse complement strand
GGCTGGACATGAGGCTGGACCTGAGTACCCCTCCCCCTGTTAACAGACAGACACGAGTGAAAACACAACCTCCCTCCGTACTACGTACGCGGTCGGTAATTACTGTGACACGACCGACATGATCTGTGTTATGGTATGTTCGCACTTGAGAATTCGATAGCTAAAGTGGCTGCAAACGGATGCGTACGGCTATTGCTAGTACCTTGCTCTGTACAATTGATTTATGTGATGTACTGTTGTCTTTTCACATTCTTGAGCACAAGGCTGAGTGAGTTCGCTTCCAGGGGTTTGAATATCATTAGTTAAGTTGTGAACGTCAACCGCCCTTCGTTTTATATTTACAGAGACGCAGGTCTGAAGAAGACGAGAGACTCATGAGGAACTATCTGGCAGAGGGAGATCTCATCAGTGTATCCTTTATTGTCTGTAATGATAGTAATTGGGCCTATTCACTACAGTGAAAAACGGGCGCGATAGCTTCAGAGGTACCAATGGGCCAACCAAATTACAAATTTTCCTTTCGCTTAATGTTAACGAGTCCTTCTGTTTCATACAGAAGTCTGAGTGAGTTCACTTCCAGGGGTTAGAATACCATTAGTTCACGGGAATTGAAGGCGAAAAAATGCTCTTATAAATTACTTCACTGACCTTAGTATCAATTTTGCTTGAACCTTAATTAAGGAAAACGCCAAAAGTATCCAAGCTTACGTTCGCTGGTTGTGAGCACACTCACATTGTGTACACCTTTGTTAGTTATCAATGAAGTGATTTTTGACGGTCACTTTCTCGGAGAACACCTGTTTTGGGCTAGAAAATTCAATTGGTGCTCTTTGTATTCTTCGTTTGCACGCTTACCTCTTTTCTGTGGTAAAAATACCTTAACTAACTCTCAGGCTGAGGTTCAATCAGTGTTTGCAGACGGAGCGTTATCGCTTCACACAAGAAGTCTTAAATATGGAAAGGTATCTACTACGAGTATGCCCAATATCGATTTCAAACCATTTAAGCACACAGTTTTGCTGGTGGTAAATAAGTGGCCCTCGTTACAGCTGAAGATAAATCCTTTTTATGATCACTGTTTCACCATTTATAAATTGGATGGAGTGTTTATATTCTCTGCGTATTTTTCAGTTGGGTCAGGGTACACTGGTACAGGTATCGCCGTCGCTGGTGAAAAGACGGAAGACGCATTTCCACAATCTTCCCTGCGGCGCTAGTATCATACTGGGCAATAACGGTTACATCTGGATCGCACCAATTGTGAACGAAGACACTGACAACACCGGCGGATTTGTGCAAAATCTAGAGGTAAATGTGGTGTGTGGACATGTGTCAACAACACCTGAATTGAGCAGCCACCTTAATATTTCCCTCGTGAATCGGGGAATAAATTCCCTCAAAAAACCTTGGTGGGGGGCGCCCAAATTTTTTCTGTTTACATCCCCACTGTGAAGCCAAAGATTGTAATAAACTTAGCCTGGTCATTTTCTTGCATACCAAACTTATACTATTTTCGTCTTCCCTAGAGTTTCTCTCAGTTTTACGATTTCATTGAACTCCGTTTTGATGTTTCAGCCTGTACCACGTGGTGACCGTGAAGTGATAGCGAGGCTGCGGAACTGTGTCTTGGCGCTTGCGCAGCACCAGATGTTGCTGTTTGATACTAGCATTCTTTACGCCTACGAATACTCACAGAAATTTCTGGTAAGTATTTCCACCATATTCACTTTTTGCCTTTTCTTTTGTTACAGTACACAGTTGGAAATGACCACCAATCTCGGACATCCTTCCAAGAGTTTCGTGATTTTTGGTCGCGCCGTCTCAAGAGCTCAGGGACTAACTGGTCACCATGGTCCGTCCGTCCCTCTGTCCGGTTGGTTAAGTGTAGACAGTTACAAAAAATCAAATTTTCTAAATTTCATCGGATCTCAAAAATTCTAAAACCAAATTGTGTTTCAGGCCATTCTGAGCAACTTTGGGATTTAACCCACTTCCATGCATGAATATGGGTAAATTGTTACTATTCACGGGCCCGCAAACTGACACAGGTGTCAAAGGAAAATATAGTGACGAACACGCCGTCAATATCCCCTGGGTTCTGAATGCTAATAAAATTTTCCCTTTTGCCGTGTGAATACAGCCCTGTTAATTTTACACTCCGTTCAGTTCTGCTTATGTCCATGACTCATGATTGGTATATAATGTATGTTTTCAGACAAAAGATATCCTTACGCCAGAAATGTCCAGCGAGATATCACTCATGACACAACAAAGACTCGAACAAGAGAGATAACGACTTGGTGACCCATTTCGGTGTCACACGCATGTATATTATACTACTGTACATAACAATAAAACAGCCATTTTACCATCAAAAACAGTTGTTAAAAAGTTGTTTGTCCGATATCTGCGGTTCTGAAAAGAGAGATTTATAGTCAAATTATGAACAAAAATATTCTGGGCGGTGAATTTCACTCCTGCAGAGGTCACCGGATTCTGGGACAGTTTTCTTTCGGGTGTTCGTTTTAGCAAAAGTCTGGGAAACGAAGTAGGATGTACCGACAAGAAAGTAGTTATGGGAAAGATCTATGGACAGGCTAATTCTCGATTGTTAACAAAATTCAAAAACCTCCAGAACGTATGTGTTACATTTATTAATTTGATATATTATTAACGGTTTTTCGACAATAAAAAACACTGGCACATAAAATACGCAATAAAAACAGCTTCGGCTCAGAAATACATTTTATCACTAATTTAAAAGATAAAATGAACAAGATCGTAGTAAAATTTTGTGTGAAAAGGATACTTATTATGCATTCTGAAATTCATCACGTGAACATGAAACTCGTTGATTACTAATAATATGTAAAGGTGTTCTTAAATCGTATCATTACATTACGGAACTCATACAATAAATCTTTCTTTTATGACCACCAAAAGTTTTTTGAACTGTCCAATGAAGTAATATTTACTCGCTAGTCTGTACATGACGGACCACGACGATTGCCTCTCAATATTCAATAAAACTAGCAGTGACACTGCCGCGATAGTTGTTTCTGATGGTCGGACTTGTAGTTCAAAGTTAAACGACCCATTTTTTTCTTCTTTTCTTTTTACAATTTTCAATTGAAAATGATGATCTCTGCAGGTAAACCGGTGACTCGGTGCACACACAGATATTTTTTTTTGCATTGTGATAATACTCTTTCTACGATCGTCATGTTTTCACTCTTGAGATTTCACACTATTTGCCGACTTGCGCAGGCGTGCCGAACAAACCAGTTCCTTGTTTGTTTGCAGCTCTGGACGGTGCAAAACCTAACATCTTCTGAATGTTCTGCAATTAGTTTAAAATTTACTTTAAAACACACCGATGAATGTTGCATGGAAGTGGACAGAATGTTGTATCCCCAGTGGGTCGTACAAGAGGGACGAGATGTGACAATGACTATCTATCCGTAAAAGTTGCTGCTGAAATGGGCGTAAAGGATAGGCAGTCCGGAAGACCTTTTATTATACCTACTTGAATGGAATACAAACAAGGAAAGTTTCCCAATAACTACCACCCGATCCGAATGTTGTGTTAAATTAATGTTTTCAGTCTGTCCTGTTCACAGGGGAGAGAGGTCTCTGCCACTGCATTATGCAATAGGTGAACCTTGCAAAGAAGGATCAGACCAGGAAGGACATCCCACCCCAATGAATCATGGGACAAGCACCAGGCACTTGATACATTTATCGGGATTTGTGTCGAGCAGTGTGAATGAACCATTAACCGTAATCCAAACTTTGGATCAAGAGTGACCGAAGCGGAATTTTAGTTGTTCCAAAGTTTAGATAATTAAATTGATAAAACATTTGCTCATCTTTTCAGCAATTGGCATCTCGAATCCTCGTGGGGTGGGGGCTCTTTTGTATATATGTCATCTTTGAATACAAAGAGCACAAACTATGTGTGATATTGCTTTTGTTCGCTTCGTGTGAAAGTGAACCAACACGCACCTGTCTAATTGACATGGTACAGAGTATGTATAGGAAGATGAATGAACAGTCGGTGTAGTCATCACCAATCAAGTTCCGATGTGATAGGTTCTGTAGCAAGCTGATTGGCAGAAAAGGTAACTTAGCAACGACACGCCCGTCGAATCTGAAAAAACCCAAAACAATAAACCAGTGTTTTCAATTCAATCTGGTTTTAATTGAATGATCGTGATCCACTGTGTCTGAATAGGCATTTGTGCAGCATTAAAATGTTAAAACTGAAATGAGTATTTTCTCCAAGAAGACACACATAAACTATGAATCCATAATGTTTTCTTTCGCTATACTTACATAGAGTTGAACATGCTAAGAAGAGCTGTGAAGGCAAAACCAATGGCAAACATGGACTTCATTTTAACCTAAAACAGACACGTACTCGCCATTTAAAGAACAAATAAGTAACCGTTCGCACTTGGTGACAAATTTTATGTCGATAAAATAGGTTGCATTCACAACAATGATAACTTCTTTCTTTGTCATCAAGTGTAGCAGTTCAACAGTAACATTGGTAACCTTGCAACCTATTTCTGACAACACAAAAAGTTCACGTCATTGTCGTCAAGTACGAACGGCTGAGAACTAAAAAGTCCCTAAACCGTACTTTTTAAACAAGTGACACGAATTCCTTGCCCTTTTCTGCCCATGGTCGCAATTATAGGTGGTCATTCTCAAGCTTCAGGGGGACTTTGGAATCCGCTACATGCAGTCCTTTTGGCTTTTAAATAATAGTTTACAATGATAAACCTCATCTTTCACAGTACATAAATGGATAAACTTACCAATGATAAATCTCTGTTGTTATTTTTTAATCTCTCTTCCTGTCTTTCTGTAATTATCAAAACATTGTTATTTTTTTTCAAATTTATGACTGTGCTTCTTCAATGATTCTGATTCATGAAAAAAGTTATTTTCAAGACTTATTTTTATTTTTGCATTTATTTTTAATTTTTCTTTTAATTTTCTTTATTCTGGTACAGTATACTGTTTCTTCTAAATGTCCTCAGATTCTTTATATTTGTAACAAGTGGAAAATCTCACCAATTTTTTTCTTTGCACTTCTGTCTGACCCTTCCATTGATGTCTCTTTCTGTTTTTCCACTGTAAAGTGATACCATATTTTAATACGCGATGTTTGATTTTCAACGCGACAATTGAAAGCGCATTTCATTGTAACCACAACATTTTCTGAGCGATCAATGCTAATACTCGGGAAAGAGTTTAAACATATTTATGTCGCTGTTTTTCCATTGGTAATCACAGATCATTCAATAATGCAGCAATGCAGCTAAAGACCAAAGACGACTTTGTTTGTAGCAATAATTCACTGAATTATTAGAATATGCTATTCATAAAGTTTTTCAAATTTCACTCACAAAAACTCAGTTGATTAAAATAATAGAGACCACATTCCAACAGATATTGAACTCCCCGTACTTTTCCTACACAACAAAATGTCTCTATGTTTTCACATAAAAAGTAACAGCTGGTTTCACAGGCGTATGCCAATCTGTTTCGGGGGAGGGGCACCTTAACAGGGTGGTGGGGAAAAATAAACAGGATTTTATGCAAATTAGGTTGAAATTGCCACGGGGAATATGGCGGGACACATGGCCATTGGGGGTATATACATACAGTATGAACAAGGGCAAATATAGTATATAGGGGCATACATGCTCATAGGAGCCTACAGGGGTGAATGAGGGTATATATGGTCACAGGCGCATTCATGGTCATGTGGGGCTGTAGATGGTCATAGAGGCATGTATGGTCAAAGGGGCATACAGTGGTGTATGGTGGCATGTGGGGACACAATACACTTCCATGTGCATGCACACTCCCACATTCCCCCATGACCTCCATACACCCCATATGCCCCCGTGACCATGCGTGCTGTCGTTAGCCCAGTGTATACTTTAGGGAAAAAAAGTGCAGCAAACATTAAAAAACTCAGAATTGAATTCTTGGGCTCACATTTCTTGCTCTGTTTCTCAACTTCTGACTTCAGTTTTTTGTACTTTTCTGTTCTGTAAACCAGGAGCCATGTTAGACCTGAAAATAAGCACGTAAGAAAATAAGCAAATAAGAAATTTTATAATTGAAAAACAAAAAGCGTCAATGGTTAAAAGTGGAGTAGGTAAAATTACAGTGAATACATATCATTCAGTTGTTAAAACTCGATTCGTCAATTATAACAGGGACACAAACTGAAACATGATTGCGATCCCCTGAACTATCAGAAAGCACCAAATGGATGTGTTATTATAATACGGTCATAGTGAATATCATAACACTCATCTACACCTCCGTGACGGGTAATTTTTATTTCCTACTAAGTTGATTTTCAGCTGGATGGGAAAGTTGAAACAAACCAAAATATTCTCAGGTGGTATAAAAGAAGCCCAAGCTGTGACCATGTGTAGTCTACATGTTCTAGGGTGCCGTGTTCTTGAACAGTAAAAAGCAACATACATTGAACATGAATCTAATACAATAACCCCAGTAAGACCTCACCTGGAATAAGCAAATGTTATCTGGAATCCAACCAAAATAAAAAAATATAACAGCTATTGAAAATATAGAGATGAGCTACTAAATATTTACTAGCACTCAAGAACTTGTCTTATGAAGAAAGACTACAAAAGTTGAAACTTCCTACATCATGATACAGAAGACTAAGAAGGGACATGGTTGAAACATATAAGCTAATGAATGGGAAATATGATTATGCAATAATGGACTTCATGCTAAAGCAACATGATAGCAGTTCAAGTGTACCAACAGAGTTCCACATCTGAAGCTGTAAAAAGAGCAGAGAAGATCCTACATAACAATTTCTTTAGTCTTCAAGTCACAAGCTACTGGAATAGTCTACCAGACAATGTTGTTCAAGCACCAAGATATGAAAGCAGACTGGACCAAAACTGGAAAGAGTATGAATGAAAACACAACCTCAGACGCACCTACCCCACTACTAATGAGGACTAGAACATGCAGAAACAATGTAGAGGGAGCTGTAGAAGAGCCGGAAATATAGGCTAACGCCTGCTTCCGGAATACTATCCTGTACAAAAAGGGTGTGACTACCCATGTCCTTTTCAAGAGACCATCTATGGCATCTTCATCATGATGATGAACATGCTGCATCCGTTCAATGAGTGGAAACAGTTTAGAACAAATAAAGTTTACAATGAAAACTTACTAAATTGATACATGAACGAAAATAAAGTAGTTTACCTTCTCCTAGAAAAGCCGTTGCGATAGAAATAAACAAAATTAAAAGTGTGTCTGCAAACATGTTTGTTGATGACTACTTCCGGTGCATTGAGGTCACGTGGTTACCCGTCGCACCATCTGGAGTTAAATCAATTATCGTCAGAGGGCGCGATTGCCGCACATACCACAACAAAGGCACGGAACTGTCACCTCTTAACACACCTTAAAATACAGGTAAATAACATTAATGCTATTCGTTTTCGTGGTAACAATTTGGATAAATGTTTTAACTTTGTGTCTAACATTGTCATAAGTGGATTTAACTCTCCAATTGGCCATAATTTGACGAGCGACGCGCGCGAGTGTCCTTTATTATCGCTCATGGGACTGTGCCAAAAAGTTGAAGTTCACTCACGAGTAACACTTCAATCTAAAATTAAACGGATTTGTCACAAGTATCTGATGAATATTTCATGACAAAGTTATTCTAGAATCATTTGAGGAACTATTGATGCTAAAACAAAGCCATCAAACGGAGCGATTGATTTGCCAATTTGATCGACCCGTTTTTAAAGCTGTCAAAATCGATAAATTGTCGACAGTGGCTGTTGTATGATTCATCATAGCATACGATATGTAGATTGCTATAGGATATCACACAAGTTACAGGATGTGGGGCTTTCTTTGTTCTCTGAACGCGCCATGGGCCACTTCATATCCGAGAATAATCAATTATAGGGCTAACAAGAGGCGAGTTGTTTTGAATCCTTTTAGATAAGCTTGAATAATAGCCACCTAGCGCGTGTTAGCGTGTGTTTTCTATAATTGTCCACCATTTTATTTTTTAGATCTCATTGTGTGTAGTCGTTGTGTCATGCACTTGCACTCACAAAGAACGAGCCCGTGCCTCGGAGTGCAAAAACAAGAAGAAATACAAGCGTGATGCAGGAAAAGAGTAACTTTATACTAAACCAGGAGAAAAATACAACGACGAAGACGAGTACTACACCAAAATGCAAAACTAGTCCAGACTGTGATTTTTCAACTGTCAAAAAGCAATTGAATACTATTAATAACAAGACGGTTCAAGTTACGCTGCCGGTGCAGGTGCAGCAACAACAGAAGCCTAAACCACCGACAAGCAAACTTAACGCTATAATAGACTCTATAATATTCCATAATCCTAATGACCAAAACGATTTAGACCAGGAGAACCGTGCCCCCAGTGACATGACCTCTTGTGGTGCTGTGGAGCTACACGCGAACTCAGAGATGGTTGAGACAACACACGAGTCGGATGATTCGGCATCCGATGCGGGAGCCATTGGCAACTTCTGGTCGAAATCTAACAACAAATCTAACAAACAGTTGTCATGGAGACAGAACAAACGTAAACAGAGTCGTCCACAGAGATGTAGTACATATCTCAGGGATAGAAATAACTCTCTTGACAGTGCCATTGATCTTGGTGACCACACGAGTAAGGACAGTGATGAGGACGATGACGACTTCGGCATGCAGGTGCCATTGGCGCAACCGGCGCAGAACGGTTGTCACATCATGGAAGTGGGAACAAATGGAAACGGCGTCAACGAGGAAAACGGAAATGACTATAAATACGTAGTAACAAGCCAAACTGGCCTCCCCTGTGTGTTCACCATCCAGCCTAACGCAGAGAGCGACGTGGATTCGCCGAATCACTCGGACCTGGATTCGTACGTTATCACGGAGAATGACCTGTCGGAGCGAGAGAATACGCCGCTTAGCGAAGCCGAGCGATGCGACTCAGACGCCGAGGCCTCAACCGTGGCCGAAGCGCTGATGGATAACGTTATCAATATCGAACCGATGAACACAGAGTCCGCTGCCGCAGCGGCGCACAAAGAACAGGTCAGTGGCTTTCTGTATATTTGTAATATGCAAACACTTCACCAGGCACAAGAACAGAGAGTAATGACATTTGGCCTGTGGTCTTCGGGTGGTGTGAATACGACCCAAGGGGGCTGATTTGTCTTTGGAAACAGTCCGATGGCAAGGGTCACTCCCTTTTTGACAACCTGAACAGTCGCTGGTTACAATTCTCTATTGTTAATTTCGATGGTTACAACAAGGATGAGGGTAACGGCAAAACAAAATCAAGAAGAAGTTTTAAGGAAAAAACGTAATAAAAACTTAAAGATATTGTTCATATTGAGATTGGTTCAGAAACCGTTTCTGCTTATTGTTTCGGCTCATTATCCATGTGTTTTTTCAATGGTACAGACATGTTCCACCCATGTAATTAGATCCCATTGTTGAGAAAAAACGTTGCCATATTCTACTAGAATTGATTGAAAGATTTTGTTAGAAGATACTTGTGCTTGAGAGAAATTTTAACTTTGATCTGCGTCTCTTCTTGAGAAGAAGAATAAGCTAGGCTATTAATAGACTAGCGGTATTAGCAGCTGAACTCGTGCTTTAAAGTTATTTTATAGAATTCAATTATTTACAATTGTGAAAAAAAGTGGAACAAAGGGTGTTTTATTGAAAATGTAAGAGGTGTGGTGCCATTATTCAATGAAATGTTTTCACCATAGCTGCACAGAGAATCGATCTATTAATCAATTTCAAACCCACTCTTGTCTGTACTTCGCACAATAGGATACTGTACTATTTCTATGGATAGATGACATGTTGCATTACTGTGGCAGTCTGTGCATGTATGGTTAGTCGAAAATGTATAAATACATGTAGATGTAATTCCACGTAAGCAGGATATAAAAAGCGCCGGTGCATGCACGTATACACAAAAGAAAATAGACTAGACATGTCTGTATACTGTGCGTAATAGGAAGTTAACGCACAAAAGTGACTCAAAGGCTATACAAGTGCAGGCGCATTGTGAACGAAATGCCCATCCCGTTTCCTTCTTCATGATGGCATTGATGCTGCAAATTGTCCTCTTTTGGTTTCACACCACCACCTACCCTTTCCCCGGGTTAGCACAGAAATGATCATATCAATCTATCACGAATCTGACAGTTACCTGTAATATTTGATTTCTTTTTGGTTACTCGTAGAGATACCTGATTGGTTTTTGCCCAAAATTTTCGGAGTTTTCCCCAGGCAAGATGAAAAATACTCCTTTACACAAAGTGACATGATGGTCACATCTACGCAAGATGAGACTGAACCCATGCGAGGTGAGAATGAAACAAATATTGGAAAACTCTGAAAAACCAATGAGTTAATACCCTGGTATCCTATTGAGGTGACACTGCTGTGCCAGAGCAGTCAGTTTTTTCAGATTTGCAGAATGAATTTTATAAACCCCACCCCCCGCCCCCGTTGGCTCAACTGATCCAGGGGGAGGGTGGAGGAGGTAGAGTGAGCCAGAGGAGCGGGATATAAAATTTTATCCGGCCATAAATATACCCTTTTCCATGGCTGGGGCTGGGGTATAAAATTGTATACCCCCAAAACAGGGGGTGGGATAGTGTGAGCTAGTGGAGGGGGATATAAAATTTTATGATGCCATAAATATGTCCCCTTCCCTAGCTCACTCTCCCCCTACCCCTGCCTCTGGGCTCAACTGACCTGGGGGAGAGTGGAGTGAGCTAGGGGAGGGGTGTATAAAATCCATTCTCCATCTCAAAAGAAATTTTCTGAAAATCAGTTCTGGCAATAACAGGTGGTACTACTGATAGATGACAGCTCAAAAAATTCAGTTTAGGTGGAGGGACCATAGGTGGCCACTTAGATTTGGAACTAATTTTTCCAAGTTTAGATCAATATCTAAATCTAATTTTTCTGAGTTTAGATCTCAATGTAATTTTTCTGAGTTTAATCTAGATCTAATTTTTCCAAGTTTAGATCCCGGTCTAGATCTAATTTTCCAGGTTTCCCAAGTCAACAAATGTTAAGTTCCATTGTTATGTGTGAAATACCGATCTACGTATTACATCAATAATTAGTGGTCATCTTCCACAAATCAGTATTGGTGCTATTGTAAATTGGTAATTGTGCACACAAACAAGTTGTGGAGATTTAATTACCATTTACAGAGACACAATGGGGTAGCATCAACAATACCGCGCTGGCACGTGGTAATTGATGCACTCAAAGAACTGAACACAGTATCGTGTGGTGACCTTTTTGACCTTTACAGCCGACTGATTTTTTACGCTGTAAAAGAAAACCGCAGCATTTAGCAAAGTTGGGAAACCTGCTGCTCATCATCTTCAAGGTGTGTTTTGTGTCAAAATCGCAAAGAAAGATGCTGCTGAGTGACAGATTGTTTTAAATTGTAATGTCGTTCAATAGCCAAATAAAACATTGAGCTCAAAGTAAGACCCATTTTGGAAAACTATTTGACCCATAATAGTGTTTTTTGGGGGTTTTTTTGTTTTAAAGATTTTCAGCTGATATTATTCTTCAACTTAAAGTTAAGAAATGTGTAACAACTAATTATATGAGAGTCTAAAGGTCCATTTACACATACGATTGGTTGAACTATTGCGATTGCGACTGCCTGGATGATTGTGGTTTTTGCGATGGAGGGGGAATCGCAAATATGGGGGGAACCCATTTTTTATCTTTTCCCATTTTTCGATACAAAAAATTGCATTGTCCCCGCAATGGCAACAATATCAATAGTTTATCTAATCGCAGGTGTATATAGACCTCAATACACTTTCAATCCTTGTAGTATTGTGTAACTATTCACTGTTACAGTAATTTACAAACTCTTACAACCAGTAACTAGATGGAATGCTCATCACAATGGCGACCTTTAAAAACTCTGAATTGTTTTCATTTTTGTGATGGATTTAAATAAAGCACTGTTCCTTATTTTGCTGTTTGCAGGATGACTTGGAACCCGGTGAAGTAGTAAACTTTCGGGCGCGCGCCTTGGCCTCAGGAGGTCTGTCCATGTTGAACCAGTCCGCGTTGCAGATGCCAGATTTGACATCCCTCTCTTCACATTCCGCAAACACAACCAGTAACAACCACCACCATAGCTCGAGGACCACCACGTCGACGCCGCCTTTGGGGCGCACGCCACTGCGCCACCGACGTACGATGGGTGAGTTGTACGGGCTAATGAACCCACAACGCCGGGGACGGGGCGGCGCCACCAACCACATTGCCATGAAATACCGCCGAGATTGCCCGATCCCAGGATGCGGAGCGCGCTACTTAACCAACCTGTGCGACCACCTGAAGAAGACGCACGGGTTGGGGCCCGAAGAACGTCGACCATGGTTAGAGAAAGCTAAACGTATCCACCAACAGAAGCAACTGCAAGAGCAACAACAGCAACTCCAGTCCAAGTCACCCTCCTCGGCCACTACCCAGCAACAGAGCGGCAACAGCCACCACTCCTCCCAGCAGTCACAACACCCATCCCCGAGCGTCACGTCTTCCACCAACCCGACGGCAGCGGCCGCCGCAGCCAACCTCGCCGCCAGCCCCGCCCTGGCCGCCATCGCCCTGGCAACTAGCCAATCCACTGCCAACTTGTCTTCCACCGATTCTATTGCCATGGCGATGTCGCAGATTCCCCTCAACAGCGCTGCCTTGCTCATGCAGCAGGCGCAGGCGTTGTCCCTACTGAACGCCCAGGCCTTCCCCAGTCCGACCGCCGCCTTTCCGGGCTTCAACGCCGCCGTCAGTGCACAGAGGTCATCCGCCGCGTCGTCAGCCGCCGCCTTCCCTTCCTACAGTGCACTGGGGAACGCCGGCCTGGGAACGCGGGTCCGATCACCCTGGAACAACTCTGGATCAAGAAAGAATTGCCCGGTACCCGGCTGCGGAGCTAAATCACTCCTCAACTTGTCGGATCATCTGAGTAAAGTGCACTCCATGACCCGCGACGAACGTCAGCCATGGCTACAGCGAGCACGTGACGAGTTGGCATGACAACCCACAACCAAACGCCGCGCGTCAGCAACTGTAACTTGACGTCACCATATCTACGTCACCGAATATTCTAATTACGTCATGAATCTCCAAGACAACAGACAGACACGTATGAATACAACCCTATCGTGAAACGAGTCATATCAATCTTATAGCAAACCCTCTACGGCCTTGTAACATGTATGTATTATTATACTATCATAAATTAAGCAGCTATAGCTTCTTATTATTCTAGATCTTCCAAACCATTGCAATGGCAACATATGGCTGTGTTACGCATGAAAGTGAACCCATCGGCGTGCAGAACTCTCAAATTTGAGTGGGCCCCTCAATGTAGGGAGAATCTGGTGTACATTTTAGGAGAAATCAAAAGGAAAGTCCACGTTCTAGTTGGAACTCCCAAAACCTTGTTTCAGAGGTTCTACACCACCAGATTCTGAATGATCTCAGGGTTCAACAGAAGCAGCGTTCCTCATGATTTCTCTTATAATTACAACATCAGTTGATACTGACAGATACATGTCACCCAACAAGGAGTTCTTTACGCATGTGTTGCATATGCGCAGCCACGTGTGTCTGTTGCAACTAACGATGATGATGTTATCAACATTAGAAATGCAAATCTATGATTATGAAAAGCTTTTTACGTGTTGTATACCATTTGATAATTAACCCCTTAAAAGTACATGAGAAGAAAATTTCCTAACGCGTTTTACCGCATGAAAAGAAATTCCGTCCTGTTTGAAAACATGATTGAAATGAATATCTATAGATTCTTCTATATTTTAGAAGTTTACTACACGTACTAACAAATTTAATACTGAATTAACGAATTGAAATTAATCAAGAGTCATCAGATTGAAAGAAATTGTATAACTCTTCAACGGAAGAGGACAAGAAGGTATTATTGCTGCTAGCAATGGCGGATCCAAACGGCACTTTAAGCCGCGTGGAGAGGGGGAGTGCTGGGTGCTCACCCCCTCCTCTCACCAGGATCCCCCTCTGGCTATACATAGATGTGGATGTTGATTACACGGAATGATTGCTATGTCTCATGATTCAATGTGCCACACAAATGGGTTTCTATATTGAACATATATCATCACACTATTATTATATTACTTATTATACATACCGCAGCCTAGTAAGTGAGACAAAAACGTACGGATAGATAGAAGTAGTCGTTTTATTATACTACTTATTATTACTACTACTATTACCACGATGTACTGTAATATATAACTTCACATGACGTCGAGATGTAGCAGATTATACGGTGGCTTCTGTAGATACGCACACCTTTTGGATTAGCCGCTTTGCATTCAATGCATGGAGCTTCGCAAACGTACCAGATTTCTTTGATATGGTACATACACTCAGGCATCAGCGTATTTTAATCACGGGTGGTGGAAAAAATATTGGCCATAAAAATGAGGTGGGCTGTCAAAGAGAGATGTTACTCCATTTTATGCAGAAATCTTGGAAACAGTTAATTAAGAATACCACGAAGATATGTGTTCCATTTCTCATTCGTCAAAAAACGAAATAGTTCCTCTTCGGAAAAAATGGAAAAAAAAGTTTTCAAGTGAATTGTTTTCAGTAGATTTCATCTGCTATCGAAAGTAAAAAAAGTTCAACCAACAGCTATCATACACAGAACAGAAGCAAAAAACATTCTTTTCGTGAAAGAAATTTAGATACTAACATATCCCAACAGAAGTAGTAGAAGGGTAGATGGTGGAAGGGGTACCCTGCAAGGCGACCCCACCCATATTTCAATCGCCGCTCCACCCTCAGTATTCTAAGTTGGATTAATTGAGGCCACGCCCGTAGGAATTAAGTACATTTGCATTTTCACCCAAAATGGAGAAAAAAATTATGACTTAATTTCTCGCCATAAAAAACGATTGCTGAAACTCTACGTCTTGAATGCATGCGGTTGATTTTTCCATACACAACGAAACACAATATTGTCACATACACCTCTCATCCCATAGTGACCAAACTTTCTTATTGTTGACATGGAAAACAAAACCAAGAAGTTGAAGAGTTATTTGTCATTTATTTTAGTCTATTTCTTTTTCTGGTATTCGACAACTAAGAAAACGTGCTGGCATTCTTCACAATAATTGAATGATTTTTTTTTGCCTTTGTTGTATCATTATAAATGTGATAGCTGCTATGAGAGATGTAAGCATAGAATGCGAGTATTTCAGCGGGTAGTACACATAACCATGTACAGGGGTATACACACATATACTTAACTGTTTGAGCAGGGGATGAGTACGAGTGGGTCAAGGTCAATGCTGAGGTCATTTTCCTGATTGACCTAGATCAGAACAGTGCACTGATTTCAGGAATGTTTGCCTATAGTTGAAATGCCATTATCATTGATTGGTGAAATCAGTTTTATCTTGGCATCATTGATATTGGACACACACAATGTGTGACAGAAAATAGTGCTTATTGGCCTTTCCATGCATTCTCATCGGATCTTGACCCGCGTTGTTGCGCATGTGTAGCGGATGCTCATGAACGATGTAAGGTTAATGATACACGTGTATAATAATTCTGCAGTTTCTTAGTGGTTCAGTTTCTCTATTTCCAAGATGAATAGTTGGTAAAAACCTTGTTGTTCACTTCACACGTCACAAGAGGGAAAATGTTGGGTCACATTTACGTACTTTCACAAAAATAAAAAAGAGTGCTTAAATATATTATTATTATTCATATATTTATTATTACATGTTGATTATTATTAAGTATTTTAATTACATTCCATTGCACTGGAAGTCATATGTGTTAAGGTCTCAAAATTATTACTTGTGAAGAAAGTATGTAAAACTGTTGCTTTGATGATTATTGTATTCGTTCTCTTTATCGTATTAATTTTTTTGTCTGTAAAACCGTTAGTTTTCATCGAAACAATTCATGTGCTTAAATTTTTGCCCTGTTAAAGTTGGGAAAACGATTTTTTGAGAATGTTTTCATGGTTGAAAATATTTTTTCTTGTTTTGAATTCATAGATAAACTTGAAGTGAAAGAATCTTCCATACTAATGCTATATGCAGAAGACCAGAAATGATAATATATAATTACAGTAGTTTTCCCTTGGTATTACAACTCCAGATAACCAATACTAAAAATGTTATGCATAATTGTTTTAAATTTAGCATGGTGCTTAATTCTAGACGGCCAATAGTAAGTGGGGATGATTGTTTAGTTGCTAAATATTGTCTATTGATTCACCACTACACATGTTCTCAAACTCTTTTAAGTGTAAGGATACATTTTTTGTAAATGTAAAAAGGTTAACATTATTTATTACCATTATTTAAAAACCTAATGGTTTTTTCCCGTCAGAGTAAGTAAAAATGTATCATGGATTACGCAATGCGTTTCCATGTTTACCAAATGATGTAAGTTTAACATTTATTTTCTTGCGCTCTTGTAAATTTAACATTTTTACGTGCGTAAAACTTAAGTAACACAACTTTTACTATTTATTTTGTCACAGTTTTTACCAAAACGGATGTATTCATTATTTTTTATTTATTATTACAAAATATTATTATTTGCTGCGTGACCATGTATTATTATTTGTGTACATGTAGTAGTAAGTATACTTGACCAATGATCTGTAATGTCTATATTATATATATTCGGATAGAACTAGTCGAAGCTCTTTTATTTTAGCCGTGCGCGCGGTAGGTTCGCAAACACGCTGTCTGCGTAGTGATAGAAAACAGTGCGTACACATAGTCTACACTTTAATACAGTAGGTATTGTAGCTTTATATGTCTACACTTGTAAATATATTCCAAATGATACTGAGCATGAATATTCAAATTTTATGTAAAAAAATGAAGCATAATTCATTCATCCACTGTATGTAGATTACAAGACAAAAGTTTGAGGTTTTCATTATTTTGCGTGTTTCTTCACCAGGTGCTAGGAATCCTATCTTGTCTGTATGTCTGTCTGTTAGTCGCTGCTTTCATCGTCGTTGCTGTCGTTGTCGCCATTGTGTGAATTGTCATGGAATTGTTGCATTGAATCCGCACGTGCACAGTGGCAGGCATAGGGTCACCCAGTGCAGTACGTTTAGCCTTTCGGGGGAATTTTACTGAAAAAAGATTATGAAAATGAACCCCCGCCCTCTACGCTTCCTTGCCCAAGTAATGATGCTTTTGCGTCTGCTATGAGTACTGGCCTATACTTTCATATTTGTGATGATATAAAAATTGTTTTCCAAAAATAAAACATTCCAGATTGCTATTTTGCCACAAGAGGCTACGCTTGTCGGTAGACCCTGCATTGCCACTGAGGTGCATGTCACACTTGTACTGGTGCAGTATTTTTGGTTGAATTGTGATTTTCTTTTGCAATTTTAAATATATGAAAAGAAAGATACTAGACTGGATTGGCTATTTCTATAAATTTTACCTGAGTATTTTGACCTTATTGTTTGTCACACAGCGAAAAAAATAACCAATCAATGACAGCGAGAATGCTGTTGCTCTTCTTGACCATCAGCCAATAAAATTTTGCTTTGGCTGCTATCTTCGTGAATGGCGTTAGGCTCAGGATGTTCCAGGGTTTAGTTGATACAACCTTCCCTTATATGAAGTGCCAAACTTGAACATTCCATTGCTAGAACGATTATTAATGTCTTCGATTTTAAATGTTGATGTTTCAATTCCATGATGGTTTTGCTATGATGATGATAATGATGCATCAGTTATTGCCATGTATATGAAGTACATAACATTACGGACTATTTGCTATTGTTTTTGTTACTGCAGTTATAACCATGGTTTTATTATTCACTCACTATTATGCCAAGAATCGCTTCTTCCAATTAAAAACAGCCTAATTATGATATTAATTGGTACTGATTGATTGAATCGTTTCATCTGTCAGTGTAAAAACGAAAATTGTTTTCTTTACAAATTTTCTGATTGCCAAACGAAATAATTGGGGGAAATTGCTATGTTTTGTGTTCATGCAACGTTGCACAGACTCACTGATGCGAATGTGTGCACACACCACACACACACACAATGTGATTCACTCTTCGTTATTATTAATACTATTCCCATTATTACTATTATTATTACTAGTGGAAAATGTGATTATTTTTTGATTCACTGAAGAATTATAGCCATAATTGAAACTACTTTTCCTTTGGATGTTTGAATGATATTGTCTGCCCAAAGATTCCGATGATGAATTTGCGTATTGTTGATACGCAAATGAAAATGTGAGAGAAATTGCCAAACTTGAAATGTGTTGTTAAGTCTTGGTTTATCCTATTCTTAGCGTGTATGGCCAACAAAGAGGGACGGTGATATGAATCAAACATTGAAAGGAGAGTGGCCTACGTACTATTGGGCGATGTCTAGGAGTCACATTGCTTTTATTTGTGATAGTTGTGTTCATGCTTCCAGATGTAAACAAACAGAAAAAGATTTTGAGATGAAGGAATGACCTTGACCTTTTGACCTATACATGTAGATTGATTATTGCGTCATCACACATGAGAATGGTGCTCCCCATGCATTTATATTATACACGGAACGTTTTTAGTCATGCACAACAGACCTGAACTATATCACGGCTACTACGTCTCAGTCTCTGCTATTTGTTATCATATACGTATCTCTGCACTGTTCACACCGAAAGAAGGCGAATTCGAAAAGCGAAAACGGTCTAGGGAGGAGTCCCGTTTGAGTTTATTCGGTCCTGGACATTTTTTTTATGTATTGCATGAAGGCGGAAATAAAGTGCGGCTTCATTTACAACAATTTGTTTTGTAGACTTCGCCAGATGGTGAATTTGAACCTTCTTGTTGTTCGCCGCAGAGGCTGCTTTCTCTCAGTGTGTACAGGGCTTAACAAGGGTTTAAATGGTCTCGGTTATTTTCGCACTTTGATCGTGAGTGGTAGAAAGTACTAGGTTTCCATATTATGGTCTATACATGTATAGATTTTAACGTGTTGATGCCAATTTCCAGTTGTTGGGATTTTTGCCAAAAACGTCACGGAATTGCTCTGAGAAAGAATAAGGGCAATACGAGACATCTGAATAGATTGTTCTCATCCAAACAAAGCTACATTGTAACAATGCCTTATCGCACACATGTAGTAAGATCTCAAAAATTACTAGTGATAGAAACAAATAAATCCAAATGCACGTAAGCAGTTTTAAAATTTTGGTTACAGAAAATTCTGCCAGATCTTTTTAAGGCCATGGAATAGAGTAGTTAGCTAGTGAAATTCTGTTTGTGCAGAATCTGTATAATTTAATGAAAGTTATTGATTTCGAGGAAAGCTTTTCAGGTGTGGCAGTAGAACTGCACACGGCTCGTGTCTAAAATAAACTTATATGGTAATTTACCAGAGATTGAATGTGATCTCGCACTACTCGTGATCAGGATCTCTTCCTCGTCTAAATCTGCCATTAGATTTCTTAAACGAACGAATTAATTTGATCTCAAATGATACTTTAACATTTTGTTCCTGATTATTACGAAAAAGCCTAGTTGTTTCTGCCATTCACGGAATTCGTGTTGAGGATGTTGAATTGGGCACGTGTGAGTCAGTTTCTATACTAACATGGTAACATTGGTTTGTGTCAGACAAAAAGGGCTATTCAAGAATGTTTAATAGGTCAATTTTATTCATTGGTAAAAATAAAAATCGAAATGTTAGATGTTCGCAAACGAAAGTGGCAGACTGGACAGGCAGTGAAAAAGCTCCCAAATTCATTGAATAACATGCATGGGCGTATGCTATAATGAAAATAACAGGCCTAGCAGAGTTTGGACATAAATGTATTGTTTCCTTGGGATCTAACTTTCTGTCGTTAGACGCGTGTGAAAAAAAGTTTGAAAATTTATTCCATAGAAAAACTGTATCATGGAATTATTTCTAGTGATCAAAGGGTAGAGTCGGTGTGTAATTATATACTGTAACAAGTTTGTATTACAAGGTCTGCGAGCTTTTGATTGAACATATAATAGAGTGTAATCAAACGCCGATAGAATACATTAATACTTTTAACAACTCGATAAATTATATAACGTCAAGCCAGTTATTTGATATATTTTCATTGTACCGTTATCATTAGTAATGACATTACATTATGTTCACTGCCTGTACATGTTAGTAATCCACAGGGGACAAACGGAATTGTGTTGAAATTGAAGGAACTTTAATTATAATTATAAACGTACCGAGTTTCATCTGAATAACGCACATTGGCCAAAGGTCTATTCACAGTGACCATCGAAGCGATGTGTGATGTGTTTTAACGAAATCGATGAAACGGGTTTCATGGTTTGGGTGAATAGACTTATAAAACGAAAGCCAAGATGTTATACATCGTGATCAAAAAGACATTTTTGTCGGATGCAATTTTACCTTGGAAATACCAGCAAGCGAAGTTTCATTCCATTTTCACTGAAAGTCTTCCAAATGAGATACGCGTAGTATTGCGGTCGTGTGTAATATTTAGAAGAAATTTGGTACCCATTATTTGTGCATGTCTTCTTCATAAACAGTGTGATCAAAATTGTTTCTTCCAATATTTTACAACAGACAACCGAAAGATTTTGATTTTGAAATATTTTGATAGAAAAGCGTTGGTATTTTTATGTTCAGTACGTTGGAATCTGGGGCGGAATGCAGATTTTGTGAAACAAGGCAGATTGTGGTTACCTGATTTGTGCTCTGTTTCGATCATTTTAATTTATTTGAAATTAGTTTTAACTTTATAATGTGACTTTGTGACTAGAAATAAATCAGTGGGAAGTTCCAAATGCTTCCTAAAAAGGACCACCATCCAGAAATGGTTCCACTCTCCGTCCCAGACTCCATAAGAATAACGAATAGGAAAGCATGAATAAGCATTGATACGGAGGCATTATATTGTGCGCGCCTAAAAACACAGAGGGCAAAAGAGTGCGAGTGATTGCTATTTTAAAACAAGTAATAATTAACATAGTGTTAACGTTATAATTATTAAGGACTGTCCCCCTCTCCCCGGGAAAATGTATGTGTTTCTTTTTAAAATATAGTGGTAACAGTGGTGGTGTTTTTTGTGAAAAGGAAATTTGCATAAAATGCTAATTAGATGTAGATTATTACAATGAAGAGAATTCAGTCATTGGGACCAATGAATGAAATATTTGTACAAAACTCGTACCATCCAATGTGTAGTCAAAATATCTCGAGAAATATTTTTGCAAGAAAAACTTAAAAACTGGTCTCAATGATCCTTTCCTTCTCCCTAATAATATAGGATATAGCAATAAGAAACTACACAGTTTTATTTTGAAGTATTTTTTATCTATGCAAATAATTTGTTGGTCGTTTTATCGAAATACGAAATTATCAATGAATGATATTACAGCTATACATGGGCATATACACACAGATATAGGTATTTATTATTTATGCAATACGATTAATAGAAATATAATTAATTTTGTTGCGTAAATAATTATTACAGAAGGGGACATGTCCTGAGAGAATGTTTTGTACATACTAATGATATTAAACTTTTTCTCCGCTTTTCGCTTGTAGAACGCATGTAGCTTGGGTAACTCTCTTAGATTGCCACTGTTACTATGGTGACAGGTTAGTTAGTTTCGGGGTTGTTGCTTCAACATTATTAATTATCTCATAATTATAATTATTATCTGTAGGCTTTGAGTTGCATGTATGTGCCGCTAGGGGCCGACTGTTGTACTGTCTTATTGTATTCTAAAGCAGGAATCAACATTCCAAAAACTCTGAAACAGAAACAATGTATCCTTGTGTGTGTTTTATAGAATCTATAATATGCGTGAAGATCTTAACTCGGAACAAAGAGGTCGTTACAGAACTTGATCTTAACTGTGAACAAAGATGCGTTTGTAATAGAATATACGCAATAAGCAAAGATAGTTATTTAGAACCTATGTGTAGACATCTTGTTACTAATCAGCAAAGAATCTTAGAACATTCCACATCGGAAGTAAAAAATAATGGTTATCGCGAATACATAGGGAGAAAAAGTGTTCCACACTTCGTAAATGACATTGTTATTCTGTCCATTTCCCTTTACTGTGTCTACATGTAATCTACTTTATATATATAGTTTCCATGGGAACGAATTAGTAGCAGATCAATAAAAAGAACCAATTTTTGTTATTGACATGTCAAATATAACTGTTTCATATTATGTTGGCAGCTATATGTACCGTAGTACCATGCATGTCATGCCATGCAGGCGAGCGGGCCAAGTTGTAGTTATGCTCAGAGACAGAATAACTAGAGAAAGAGAGAAACAAATTGAATTATTGTGCTTTGGATCTATTAAATTAGCCTAGATCAACAAAACCTGCCTCGGTAGCAATAATTCATTGATCAATAAGTAGAAATGTCTAAGACTTAAATAGTGGAGAATTCGTTGTTACGGAGCCTGTTGTGATATCACTACGTGTGCTGGATGGAGCACTACAGCTATAAAACATCATTCTTTCTAAACCAGGCAATTTCAACATCTACAGATAGATGAAGCTAAGACTTAAGTGTAGCCTACTTGGGCCCAAAAATAGTATCAATATCCTTTTTTATTATCAAGAATTCTCTACGAGCTATAAGATCTGGTATTATATTACTCTGACACAGTTGGATTCAATGTTCCAGAAACCCGCAAAGGATGGGATTGGCGGAGGGGAAGGCAAATATTTTACTCTTCCATTAAATGTTAACGTTCGAACATTCCCCCACAGTTGACAACAGTTTATCAAAATCATATTTATATAGCTGTTTAATTTCATTCGATTTTCATTCAGGCACAATTCAAATCCAATAAGTCTTGAAATTTGAATTTAAGATGTCTTCTGCCTGTAGCAATAGAAGCTACAGTTCGTTTTTAAGTTTCGTCAAGTGTTTGGCAAGAGAAATATAAAGGGTATATGGGGGAGGCAGGCAAGCAAGTAATGGTACTGAGGAGGGGAGAGCATAAGGAACAGGGGATGAGGGGCCCAAGCCGAGAGAGAAGAAAAAAAACCCATTATGGATTAAAATTTCTAGGAATAAAACGCACGTAGCTAGTGCCGCGCTATCCCGCTCGCTGGCTCTCTCACCGCTCCCCTCTCAATCTCTTTGCGTGAGCAGCAGATATGAAGCAGTTATATTATGTGCTATCCTGTCAAAGCAGGCACAACTGAATTCTAATTGCGATCATTATGCACCGTTGCAGCTTCTCTTTATAAAGCTAGTGTTTTATTGCATGTGGTCACGTGATTGATCCTATCAGACGCTAGCTAGAAAGAAAGAAACGAACGCAGAACGCAGCTTTTGTAAGCTATTTGGTTTCTAGGGGTATCCCAGCGTTTATTCATAATGCAAACCTAATTAATCTGCCAGAATTTTTAATGATTTTGCTCTGAAGGCAGAAAAAAGTGAGATTATCCAAAGCGAGAATGTTATATTTTACTACTACACGAAAACATTTTGTTGCTAAGCTATTTATTTGGTTTCCAAGGAGAAAAAAGGGGCATCCATCAGCTTTCACCATAAATGGAAATATGATTAATGTGAGGCAGAATTTTAATGATTTTGTTGAAGGGGAACTTTGGGAATTATCCTAGGCTAGATTAATACTGCTACACGAGAGGCAAATTTGTAGCTGTCAATATTGGAATTTTCTATTTATAGCCGAATGCTGTGCATGATTTTTAGGCTATTTTGGAAGGATGCCAAATAAGGCAAAGCACTAAAAGTGCCATTAAAGAGTTCCAAGAAAAAATAAAAACACGTCATAGAATGTAACAAGGAATTTATCATTACGTTCTTGGCAATAAAAAACAAACTGCAATATACAGGGAAATTAGTTTCACTTTAAGAACAAAGAGTTTTCCCCTTTTTAAGAGCAAATTTAGAGTCAGAAATGGCCATGTAACAGTAGAAGATTCCTAGAAATCACAAGAGTAATGAAATGATAACTGTCGTGAAATAATTCTATAGTGTTCTGGGATTTTGAAGATTCTCCTAAAATCAAAATGTGTCGATCCACAAAATATCCATTTTAATTGATGAAAACTGGTCACAAGAAAGATGACTTTTTGTGTGTAGAGTGGATTTTTACCAAAGGAATTTAATTACCAGTGGATAAGGAGGCTGGTTCAAAACAGTACATTTTGTTGAGGAATTAAGAGAAGAAGGGCTCGAATAGTTCTGAGTTCTTTCCAGTACATTTTATTGAGGAATTAAGAGAAGAAGGGCTCGCATAGTTCTGCGTTCTTTCCTTTTTAGAAAGGGTGACCCTTTTGAACAGGTGTTCGCAAAGAACAGATGCCGGTCTGCAAAAAGAATTCAGTTGAGGCTGTCAAACCATTTGTATGAGGTGCGCCCATCTCTATGTGTCTGTTTTTATACACGTAGACTTTGTAATTGAAAAAAGCCCAAATGTTTGAAACGATAAGCAATAAAAATACAAGTACAAAAAGGAACACTACCTATACAGCAAGCTATACAAACTCTAGATGCCAAATTTGTGGTCGATTGCATGACAGTTTATGATTTTATGATGATATTAAAATACACACACCACTACTCTAGGATAGTGACTAATACTGTGTCTAAAACTCTTATCATTCATGTTATTTATTTGCCTGTCTCACTTTGAAAAAAAAAGAAGTAATTTAATGAATATGTTTTAATTTTAAAAACAAATTGCCGGATGCGGTGGAAAATCAGAGAGTAAAATTGACACGAAAATGTGTTCATCAATAATATAATAATGATATTTATTATGCTTTTATTATTATATTATTAGCCATCTGTGTCCTAGAAAAAATACATTCCTTTACAAAACTATATAACTATTGAATATACTGCAAAACGTAGCATATTTATTTTGTATCAATTATTGATAGTAATAAAACGCATGGCACTCAAGCTATTGTTTGTTCTCTTTCTTATTTACACATCCCACGGAATCGACTCTGTACGCCACAGATTGCTGATAAATACAAGGAAAAAATAAAATGCATAGTCCACGTTGAATTAATATGGATTTAAGTACTGGAAAGGGAGGGGTGCCGTTAGAGACAGGCTGTCTCTGTGAACTGAAATTCGGCATACACTTTAGGTGAAGGTTAAAATGCCAAGAAAAAATGATGACAATACTCGGGAGTTCATAAATCCAGTACATTAAGTGGGGCAAGTATCACACTACCAGCTGTAAATAATATTACAGCAACAACATTCTCTCACTGTACGAGTGACAATTTAAGTCTACGGTCCATTACTAAATAAGATTCTTTACCTTGCGCGATTTTCACCGACCCAGCTGCCCAATACAATGACCAGTTGTTCCCAAAAATTGTTTTCAAATTTAATTTTTTCCAAATTTGTTAATAAATTGATTCCCACATTCTAAGTACAGACGTACGTAATTTACGACTACAAACGGGGGAGTGAGGGCTGTAACTGACTTCAGCTTCCCTGTGGTCTTCAAAAGCATTTTCTCACCTTTAAGGTGTACACAGTTTGAACCGTGTCAAAAATAATATTAAATGTTTTTCTCTTGACACGCAGTGCTACGTATATTACATGTATTCTATGAGAATTAATATCAATAATATCAGTATATGTCTGTGTTTCATACATATAAAATAGAACTATTACGTCACAAGCTTTCCTTCTTTCTCTCTTACTCTCAAATGCATGTGGGGCCTGTATTAATCATACACACACCGTAACGCTTGTAAACATCTTGTGTAAAAGGGATATACTTCAAAAAGAAGAAACGCCTTCAGTGACATTAGATTCCATTTATAGACGTTGGCCAGGAGAAATACAAACATACATGCGTTATTATATAAATACTCCTATGGTTGGCTGAATTCTATCTTCCGCCTTGTCAATCCTTTCACATTTTGAATTGTTCGTCTATTTATTCATTGAAAGCTCCCATCCTTGGACAATAATTTGTTAAACGAGAATGCTTACCAGCATTGTGTCGAGTTTCATCTGATTATGTGATTAAACCGTAACTTGGCTTTAGGTAGATTAAGAGATATATTGATTAAGATATAAAGAGTGATAAATGAGATGAAAGATTATGGAGATGAGGGCGAGATGAAGAGTAAGATGAAAAAGAATGGGGTGGTTAAAAGAGGGGGGGGGGTCCAAAAATGTATCAAGCCAAATCTACAGTGAACCAATTCCAATTGGAGTGGGGGGAGGGTGGGCTCTAAAAGACAAAGCCGCTCAGAATGTCCTAAAACACATTTTGGTTGAGACGGCGCGACCTAAAAGGTGGGAAAAAAGCAAAAATAGTTCAAGTTAGATTTGTCACAGACATGTCGAGCCAAGTTTGGTCACAAATAAACAACAAAAGAATACACGAGTGAAATCCAAAAATAACAATCACAATTTGATCATGATCTTTTGACACAATCCGCGTAGATCCTTTGAGATGAAGACATCTTGAAAATAAGAAACAACAATGTAAAATTATATATACTAAACTAATTTATTTAATACAAATATTATTGTTACACCGAAATAAATGAGACACAGTAGAAATATTTTGTACACTTTAATTTCTCTAGATTTAATTATCTTATGTTATAGATTCGTCAGACAGACACAATACTTTTTTTACACTAGTTCTCAGAATTAAGAAAAGATTTAATAATAACTATTCTAAACGTTTATTAGTTTACAGTGCACTTGTTTTAAATTGTATGAGTGATTTCTGGCAAGTAGACTTAGACGATACAAAAATGATTGATTTTGCTGTATTTTTTTCAGTAAGAAGTAATTTATACGTTTTGGCCTTTAGTAATTGTGCCGTGCAAAGTTGGGACTTCACATAATAATATTTTAGAATCACACTGATGTTGTTTATTTCTTTTTTCAAAACCACTAATTTACTTTATGAATACTTTATGAATTGCATTTTGAAATAATAGTGACAGTAATCGCTGAAGTAATATTTTGTTGCAACAGGGCCACAATTTCAACTTTGCAAATAGTCATCACTTACAACAAAATTGCATCCTCAGGTTACAAAAAAGTAAATAAATTACAAAATCTTATTGCAAAAAAAGAGAAACTACTGAAAATTGCTATCCACATAAAAAGTGCTCAGTCGAACATCCTACTCAGATTTTAACACACAGTGATAACTCTTCACAGAATCTAATGTATTTCGTATTGTACATTAAAAAACTAAATATAAATAATATAATAGCACCAGTAATACAATATATCCACTACTAACGAACACATAGGTGACTAGAATTTTTTTCATGCATTTGGGTTTTTTGTACACAGGTCAGATGTACGTGTCTACGCTTTGTAGTGAAACCTTGTTTTTAACGACCATCTCATGAGTGAACTGTTTTTTCGGCCATAACTGTTTCAACGTTTTGGTGGTCAGAAACTGAAATGACATGAAATTACTTTTTAATTTCCCATTTTGTTGAAATTCATGAATTAAAATCAGTTGTCAGTTCTTGGTTGAGAATAAAAAACTTGTAGAGCCTCTCTTTGGAAGCCGATCAATGTACAATGGTTTTGACAGTAAAATGGAGGTGACCGACCAACAGAAAAGTACGCTTAATGATCATTAGTGGGGCCCCATCACCAATATTGTTACCGCAAAGTAGGGCTCTATTTGCCATTGTATTGGTATCCTATCTCTTCATCCCAGTCCCCAAAGAGGAAAAATATTGTTATTTTAACGTGTTCGAAAGCTCAAACATTTTTAAACATATTACTTCACCAACGAAGTGTACTCATAAAACTTTATGGTCATGATGGTCGTTCAAAGCAGGTTTTACCGCATTAAAATTGACACATAATGCACGTTCGGTAAGAAATTCTCACAATGAAACCAATGGAAGGTTTTGTTTTCTGAAACTTAGTGCGAGTAAAACATATAGAGATACGGTAGGCTAGCAAGAAAGACAAAAAGTCACAAGTTAAAACGAGGACACAGGTCGAGAAACGGGACACTGGTCCAGAGTAGAAACATGGTCGGTACTTTGTATTTTAATAGCAGAAACATTAAAGCACATATGAAATCCATAAGATAGCGTACTTCTAAAATAGCAGTGGTGGATCCAGGATTTGTTGGTGGGGAAGGAAGCACGAACGCATGCCTTTCCTCCCTCCGTCTCTCACCTTCCTTTATTGCGGCGAGGCGACGGGAGGTGTCGGTGGGTAGAGGGATAGGGTGCCACGTACTCATCTCCCATTGTCTCTCTATCCCAGATCCTCCAGTGAATAGCTATGGTAACCTATTTGTACTTAAGAACCAAGGGAAATAGATACAAAAGTATAGATTCTAGCATGAAAAGTATAAAGAAAAAAAAGAATAACAATGTTTAGCCTCAGTCGGTAATAATAGTAATAAACGGTTTGTTAAACAAAAAATAACTAACAATGTCAAAGAACACATCCAGGTAAACTGCATTTTGGCAAAACATATTGCTAACATGATCTCTTCTCTACACACGAGTACAGCAGACACTGTGTATGGATAAAGGGCATTGTGACCGTCTCAGATTATTGCACAGCAGAACCTGTCATACACAAAATAACCCCCAGTTCTTTTGTCTCCAGGTATAAATGTAAGATATTAATTCCCAGAGAAACTTTTTACTGTCTTTTGCACAGTTCACCCAAGTGTGGCGCAAAAGTTGCAGAAAGGAGGAGACTTCCATCCTGGGAGGTCTTAAAATATGGAAATAAATCAATGGAAAATGTTAATCTATTAGATAGATGGTCATAAAACTCGAGGTGTCAAGACAGATTTCACTGTACAGACTGACTGTAGAAATATAAATTCCGTTCCCGGTTTTAGCTAACACTATGCAAAAACTATTTCTTCATTAATTTCTTTTCTTAATCATAACCATATGGATCTTTAATTGTAAGTACAAATTTAGATTCTCATTAATAATAGCAGTGTTATTAATAGCAGTTAACAGTGAAAACTTAAAAACGAAACTTCGTTCGTTTATGGAACAAAAACATAAAAGGTCACGAACTTATTATCTAAAAAATGTCAGCTCAAAGTCGTTTAAACCGGGAAGCTAAGTTTATTTTTTCATCTTTCTCGCACTCCATTTTAGGCCATTCAGTACCCGTCTGACGTTGATGCCGCTTTGTTGTAGCTCAATGTAAATAGAGCTTTGCATATTTTTACGTTTGAGGCAAAAAACAAAAAACAAAAAAAAAACCCCGCACATTTGATTCCAAGCTCCAAACTGTGACTGGTTGGTACACAGTATCTGCTGTACTGGATTTCAGATCTAACAAAGTTTTAACTGAGTAACTCAACACATACAGGCTCATTACAGAACCTGCCCAAAGTAGTTTACACTTCAAAACATCATTAAACATCCTTCATACAAATTGACACCACAAGTCTCAGCCAAATATGCAAATTAGTGAGTATTTCCTCAGTTAGGATACCTTTCTGTCTATTTCAAACGAATTGCTCTCATCACAGATGATGAAAAGAGTTCACGTACTAACCCTTTCGATCTTGCTTTCATTGGGAAATACTTTCCAGGAAATACCTGCTTGAACTTCATCATTGACTTTGCTTCCGCATTCGCTCAAGAAACTTTAACCCAATTTCGTATTAAACTTCGTCTCAGAACATCTTTTTTCTAAGAAAGAAAAACGTACGAGAGTCAAATTTACACGCAATAGTAATTGCGGTTAAAAAGGATCAGCTAATTATCAGATCCTGCTTTTTGTACATTTTTTGCTACGGTTGAAGAGCTAAAAGAGCACAATTCTACACACTAATACTTTGTATGTACAGTCAAATTGTTCATTTACCCACTCCGTGATTCCACTAAAAATATCACGGAAAACATTCCTTTTCATGAAAATGACTTATGTTGTAAGTTGCACCACATTAACCAAATTTCACAACTTAAATGTTGCATGGGAACTTAGGTCTATTCACACATAGTAAAAGCGGAAAAATTCTAACTTGTAAATGACAACAATTTGTTGGTAATCAAAGGTTGCTCTTGCTCAGAGTGGCTCTATTATCAGAAATAATCCCTCTCATGGTCATCACTGCACTAGCTGATAGTTTGGATGTTTTAGTTAGCGACGCCTTTGAGAGGTAGCCCCTTATTTTGTTTCCTGAAACGTTTGAAGTGCTTAACATCCAACTGAAATTGCGAAACAATCGCATATGTTTCTTTTAGTCGAAGCACAGAGAAGGTAAAGGTACTCATAAGTTCAATTCACACAAAACAGCCGCAAAGGTGAGACTGATTGTGCTGCAACTATGTTTTGATTTCGCTTTCTGAAGTTTCATCATTGCAATAAAATAAATAAATGCCAACTCCGTTGCATGTATATTCATCTGGGTTTGATCACTGTAATTTTCGCCACCGCTGTTGTGTGAATTGAGTCTAGTGAGATAGTCAATATTATCGCTGGGGAAAGACCGGCTGTGGCAGCGGCTGTGGGAAGAGGGGCTGCTGTGCAACGGGGTGATGCGCCACAGGCGCACTCAGAGTGTTGGACGCCGGTCGGTGTATCAACGGGAAGATAGGATGCGGCGCCGGGGCCGCCATCGCCATGGTTACCGGATACTGGTTAGGGGTTGCCATAGGAACCATTGTAGGTAGGGACGCTGCTGTTTGGAAGGCATTGGGTACGGTTGTCATACCATACGTGCTCATACCCGCTGTGCTTGGCGCCACTGCAGCTGTCATGCCATAACTACTGGGTACGTACGCGCCAGAAGTATCAACCATACCGATGTTGTTATAGCTACAGGTCGTTGTGCTCGTGTTGGTGTTGTGTATGTTTTCAGTACCAGAGTGTGGAGTGGCTGGGTTAGAATTGTTATTGTTGTTGTTCGTAGGCGCAGAATTGCTCATATTATTCGTCACTACAGTGTTTGTAGCGTTTGTGTTTGAAGAGATTGATGTCGTTGTTGTTGATGTGTTGTGTACCGCTGCCTTAGCAATCTCAGCTGCAGCTGCCGTCACCGATGACAACGATGCTTGCGATTTGTTGCCACGGCTACCGTCGTAGTATTTATGTGAATTTGCGTGAATGTTTCTATGGAACTCAGTCGCGAATGTTTGGTGACAAATGCTACATTCAAAAATCTCGTCCAATCTGACTTTAGGTTTCTTCTTTTTCTTCTTCTTTTTAGGTTTGACAGGAAGTATATCTTGTGGCTGTTGTTGCCCAGGTGGCAGCATCATGCTGTTTCCATTAGGAAGGTGGTTCTGATTGATAGTACTATGTGCCACCAGCGCTTTTGGCAGTTGTGGAACAGCAACAGTAGAGCTTGTGAGATTCCCTGGTTGCTGTTGTTGGGTGTAGAACGTGTTCCATGTTGTTGCGGCCAGACACAGTTCATCCAACATTGATGGTAACCCTGGTGATATCTGCGGCATCGGAAATACGCTCATGTTGCCTGGAGTTGTGGTGTTGTGTGTTGTTGTGGAGGATGGCGCGTTGTTGCTGTTGTCCGCAGGTGGTGAACTTACAGTGATACTGCCACCATCTGATGGGGACCTGTCATTACGTACCTGTGACACTTGCTGTTGCTGTTGTTGCGGCTGCTGCTGTTGCCGCTGTTGTTGTTGTTGCTGCTGCTGTTGTTGTGAACTGTTCACCACTTGGGACTGGGACTGTGACTGTGTTTGTTGTTGTTGCGGCTGCTGCTGTTGACTCTGATATAGTTTATTCAAAGTTTCATGCTGTTTTACATGTTCAATCATGGCAACCTCCGTTGCGCATAGCAGTCCGCACTGGTGACAAATTAGAGGTTTCATATCCTGCGCATTGTTGCTGCTATGGTTGCCACGGTTATCCGTTGTACCGGCATATTTACAACTGGTTTGACTGGGCAAAAGTGTTTGCGACGCCGCAAGATTGGCTGTTCCTATGTGACCTAGTTTCTTATGGATTTCCTCGTGGTGAAACAGTTCGTTTTGATCAATAAAACCTTGGGTACAATATTGGCACTTTAGTATGGAAGCTGATGGGTTATGTGTTGTATGGGTGATGACCACAGAATTGTCCTGCTTCTCTGCTGCAGCTGACATGATGGCACCACTACTGATAATATTATTCTGCATTAATGGCATGTCTTTATGCTGTGGTGGCGCCTGACCATGACTGGAATTTTTTCTGCGTCTCTGGTGCGTCTGAAACGCAATTGAATTCAATTTAAAACTACAAAATGGTACCTCTTGTTCTTTTTAAAATTTCCTGGTAAGTTTAAAATAATGAAAATTTTAACAGGAGACAGAAGAGAATTGGAGTTGTCGGCTTTCTTTATTTCTTATTTTACCACCTTAGTGTTGGGACAGATTCCGAAAACCCAAATCCCACTTCGCTCGGAATAATTTTGAAACAGAAACAGAAATAGACATGTATTTTCACCACAGGAAAGTTTTACCAGTTCATGCTGTTTTCTATTGAAATCATTTCCAAACAGTCGATCGCAGATTTTACAGGGAAACATCTCTCCTTCCGCTGAAATTGGAAGATACCGCTTTCTTTAACAAAATTATTTGAAAAATTAATTGCGTTAACAATTGAACGTACTGTAGATACTTCATTGGAGCCTAATGGCTCTCACTGCACCCTCCCAAATTCCCTCGCTAAAGGGAAACCTCACACCCATAGTACGATGTCAAGAAGTAGTGCAAAACTTCTTTATTATTTTCGCAAGATCTGCTGTGAGAACATTAACCCATGCAATCAAATGGAGAAGCAAGCTCTTTTTTCCTTCTTTCCTTCTTATTCAGTGTAAATTTAATTGAATACAAGTGTAACTAACCTTTTTCGTCGGCGTTGTAGGGGCCGTTAGTGGAGTGCGTCGCTTGGTGTTGGCGTCGGTTGTGATCACTGGAGAAGGTTCGCGTGCAGAGGGCGCACCGGAAGGCGCCCATGTTGGCATGGGTAGCTACGTGTTGGCGCAGGTTGTGTTCGCTGCCGAATACCCGACCACACACGTGACATCTACAATAAGAATTCACAATATTTCATTGGCGTATAATTGATCCACATTTCAGTGTGCAAGTATGGGTGAAAAAAATTATGAGTGTCGATTTTTTGAATTTCTTGAGGCCCTTTGCTAAAACTTTTGGGCCCTTGCCTGATTTTCCATTGGGCAACGGGACCATGTCCCATTGTGTGTATTCACACGGTCTGTATTTGAACCTCAACAAGGACTGAGGCCAGGACCTGGATGAATGGGTTGTGTGGTTTTATGTAGAACCTTTCACACTACACCTGAACAGGGATAGGGAAGAATGGGTTGCAGACCCATTTTTCAGGTCCTGAAACTGTTTCAGGTGTGGTGTCTTTTGATGGTATTTTAATGGCTTTCAGGTGTTCAGTCCTGGTCCCAGTTTAGGTCAGGGTGAAACATTTCTCCATGATATAAGTCCCTGTCTCGATCCCTGTCTCAGTTCTGGTGACAGCCAGTGTGATTACGCCATTAGGCCTGTAAGATGTAGGTGGGCGTACAGATTTAATCTTTCTTGTCTCTCCTACCCGATTTCTGGATCTGCCACTGACAAAGTTGAATTTCCCAGTACTTAATCAGTTAGTATTTGAAGTTCGCAATTACAAATGACTCATTGAAAACACAGAATAAAAATGATACTTTTCAGCGTTTACAGATATGTAAAATATAATAACTAACTTACTTGCAACCTCCAATTTTATTATGAGTCATATCAACATGCTGCCGACAGGTTTTTTCAGTGACGAACCCGCGACCGCACTGGGGACACTTGTACGCGCCCCTCTCTCTCTTCACTTTGTCCCTGACGTGTTTCTCGGAGTGCAAACGGAATTGAAGTTTCCCAGTGATTATGCGACCACACTCCCCGCACTGTGTCTGCGTTGTGGAAGGGCCCCCGCTGGCAGCTGCTGGGGCTGGTGGAGGGGCCGGGGCCACTGCTCCTGCTTGCGCTGGTGCTACAGATGCTGCAGCCGATGCTGACACCACCGGCGTGGGAGCTGGCGGCGCCATCGGGGCAGCGACTATTGGCACAGCTATGATAGGTCCGGCTACAGGTCCCGAGTGGCTGTTACTCACGTTCATTGTCTTAGCTTGTTCGTTAAATACCAGATTCATGTCCACTTTCAGCCAACTTTTTTCCACATCACATAAACTGCCGGATCCATTGTGAAACTGAAAAACAGTAGAAGAATGCTTAGAAGTGAGAAAATATGCCTTTGAAATCCTCATCCATCACTCTTTCATCACAAATACACAACATATCAGGCTGTTAGTAGCCCCCCCCCCCTCCCTAAGGCATAAAAAAGTAACGATTATACAGGAACGATTGCATCTTGCAGTGGTAGGATAACAGTCACAACCAAACTCTTTTAACGCTGTTGCCAATGAAAGGGTTTAGCAATTGGATAAATGTTGTTTTTTTTTAAGTTGCAACCCGCATTGGTTACCTTAGCAAGGCGAAACACCACCCGTGTGAAAATGAGTATGTTTAATACAGAATATTGTACCCAATTATAAAGTAAGAAACGATTTATAGATGGGCTGAATAAAAAGTTCCATGCAGCTAATTGGTGTTCCTTTGGCAATGTGAAACAAGAATAACAATTTCGTAATCTTGCTTCCGAGGATTTTCAAAACATTTCGTGCAAACCTCTACATTCAATGTTCAATCAATTTACAAATTGTAGGGCTTAGAATCAGTTGCAGAGAGAATTAGATCTACCGCAAATCAAATGAATCATTTCGTCGAGTCAGTGAAGTTCAACTCCAGTGCTCATTTTGACAATCCTTTACAACAAAATATAAAAGGTGCAGGTCCCTACAATGTTCCAATACGAAATAACACATTGAAGTTTGAAGTTCTCCTTCAAAAAGAACTCATAGCAGAATTAGTCACAATAACGATCCAAAGCAGTGATGCCAGTTGCTGCAGCTGCGAAAGAGGGAAGCTGACAAAGGGATGGGCGATAATGTAAGATTTAAACAGAGGTTCAACGGAAATCTTGCATTTTTCATCAAAGTACATCATAAATTATTTTATTAAAGGTTGGCCAATACCGTTTGAACATAATTGTAGTTAGAATGTTTAATTAAGGTTTTGCAACCTTTCTTACCAAAATTCTGAAGAATAAATTCGTTGTAACGGGGTGTCAACCGTCCGGATTTATGCTTTAGACATGTCGTAGGAAAATAATGTTAACTTATCATCAGTACCCTTTGCTCTGCTCAGCACAGTTACTTCTGTTTTCATATTTGAGAAAAGTTACAAACATTTCAACAGAATTTTTTTTACAGTAGAGTAGTTCACCAAATATAACCGAAAAGTTTATTTGAGAAAAGTTACAAACATTTCAACAGAGTAGTTCACCAAATATATCCGATACGTTTTAATATTGTCTAAACTGTTGTGTAATATAATTTTTTTTTTTTCAGAAAAAAGTATTCTCGATTCTGGCCACCAGTATACAATTTTAACAGCCCACAATTTTAAGATTTCTAAGTACAAACCATGTGAGTATTAAATATATCACACTTTTTCAAGTTGAAGAGAAATTAATACACCCACCTAAAAAAAGCACAAATAACCCAGATGAACTTTATCTCTTTCGGCCTGCAAGTAATTTTTTTGTGCTGCATCTCATTACGCACAATGTGTTCATTTTGTGTCTTTCCACACAACATTCCAATAGGAGGAAATGCAACAGTACCTTTATCACACCACCGGTTACAGGCGGCTTATTTTATTACCCGTTTTATTACCCTAATGTGAAACTGTACACTAAACTTAACCGCAGGAATCTTATCTAGGGGATGCATGTCATAGAGATAAATGCGAGTACCGTGTGTGTCCGCAACTTTTCTATTTTATTATACATTGGCATTTTTGCAGTTATATTCTTCAATGTATTGGTAACCCAGCTTTTTCCTGGGTCTTCTCATAAGAGAAGTGCATTTACGGACCAAAAA
>JBCAUG010152957.1:0-20417 GCA_038406175.1 Haplosyllis leylae | reverse complement strand
TGTTAAATAGAAGATTAAATGAAAAATTAATCAATAATAATAATTCATTATGAATACTAAAGAACTTTATCTGCAATGCAATTGAAAAAATGTTGATTTAACAGAAGTTTTTGTTAAAATTTTAAATGAGAAATGCTTTTTGTTCAAGTTTGCATAAATAATTATTGTGGGTACACTTTACTTTTTGATCATCTTATCATTTAAATTACAAGTGAAACTATTCAAAATGGTGAAAAACAAAAAAAAATAATTGGATCAAAATTGGATAACCACAGCAAAAATGGCAGATATTTGAACTCCTCCAAGAAATGTCCCCAATTATCCACACCATATAAAATTTTGTGGGTAATTTGGCACACCTAATATCTCTATGGAAACCAATTGTGGGAAATTTAAAATTGAAGGTAACAAAAGGTTTACTCATTGACTAAACAAAAGGCAACATTCATATGCTTTATCAACTTAATTTCTGCAAATAAAAATAGTTTATCTGCAATGCATTTAACTTAAGAATGGAAGTAGGTGCGATTTCAGCAAAAATCTTAGGAAATTTACCAATTTTAAACTTGTCTGTACATGTTCAGAGCAGAAGATGAACTGACAAAAAATCACAGAGAGTCCCATTCTGAAGTAATAACTGGATTTATGCCACAAATCTTAGCAGACAATGTAAGACCTCATAGAATGTGTCCTGTAAGAAATTTCAAAAATTACTTTGATCACCTGCACCCAGACAACCATTCACTTTGGCAGACAGCAATTCCAAAGTTCAACAAATACCATGAAAGTGTCTGGTATAAAAATGAGACAGTAGGACACAATCCTCATGAAAACTTTATGAGTAAACTCGCTGATAAAGCTAAATTAAGCCAGCACTACTCCAACCATTGTATTCATGTGACTGGACAAACCTATGCAGATCAGGAAATTTCACAGCAAAACAGATCATGTCGGTCACAGGCTACAAAAGCATCCAAAGTTTGGGAATTTATAAGAGTAAAGTCAGACGAAAAATTGATGATGGTAATGTCTCTCGTCTTACTTCATTTGGTTTGAGAATATTATAAAAGCTGTGAAAACTGATGCGTGCACAGATTCAAGAACAAGAAGAAGCAAGAAATACAGCCTTTTCCTTAATTACCAGAACCCCACGCACTAGACCCCCATCAGAAACAACTTTTGTCATTAGATACAGCTCTTGCTCCGTATTCACCACCTGAAACAAGCAGAACTGAAACCCCTCAGAATGCTCCTATACCCAATTTCGATATCATGAACATTTTAAGTGAAATGCAAGACGACGATATAGGTGACGAGCAACTGGTTTTAGCTGCAACCCAAATCGAAAATAATTCAACTTCTATGACAAAAACAGTATTGACCAGTACAGACCTTCAACAACTGCTCCTTTGGACCAATTGGCACCCTGAACATTCACAAAAACTGAAATCTTACTTGCCTTCAAAAAGGAATTTATTCAGTGAACTTTGAAAAATTATCAAAAGAATATTTAACTTTCTGATGTTATCTTAAAAAATGGTGTTTCAAATATTTATCAAATTCTTACTGTATAACTTTGAATTGTTGAAATTTTTCAATTCTGTTACTATATAAATAAAAGACTCTTCATACACTTCAATTTGATATGTTACTTGCCTACCTTAAAATAAAAATTAGAAAAAGTGAACTTTTCACCAAAAATTTAGTGAATAATAAAATCGTTATCACGGCCATAGGGTTGGTGAATACCAGGTTGAACCCCCTCCATGAGTACCGTATGAAGGGGGGGGGGGGTTCAACCTCGTATTCACCTCCTATGGCCGTGATAACTAATAATATTTGACAAAGTAACTACAAAAAAAGTTGTTTCTCAACATATTTTAGTCACAAATTAAACCAAATTGAGTACCTCGCTTGCAAAGAATTTGGGTCGTTTCCTTGCATTTTTTTACTTGTTCTTAGTGGCACTCAGTGTACTTATCCCCAGATCAGGGGAACCATTAATCGGGGTCTTGTCACTGCCGTTGTTGAATAAAATTTTGTGTTGAATTTCAGACATCGAGGAACAAATATAAAATGGACGGGCCCAGTAAGAAACGCAAAAGAACGATGGAAGGTTCGAGTGACAAGAGTCAAAGGACGATGTTCGAATTTTTTCAGCCGAAACAAGATTTTTCGAGTAACAAACGACAAAGAACAATGTTCGAATTCTTTCAACCGAAACAATGTTTTTCCATTCCTTGCCTGAAGTCCGACGAAGTCAAAAATGAAAATTCCACTGAGCTAATGAAGATAGAGGAAAAACATCTTCCGGTTGATTTCAATGCAGAAGACACAACTGAAGTTGAATGCTGTGAAAGAAATGAATGGCACCTGGACACAGAAGAAACTGAGGCCTATGATGACATCTTTACTGCCCAAGAAAGACCGTGTACTTTTCACTGCTCCTATAATGACAACGGAAACCTGGAAAAAATAACTTGCGAGCTGGAAAACATTTTTAATGAGAATGGCAAACTCAGAGCATACTCTTGCCCGATCTGTAATCGTCGACTAAATAGAGCTGCTTTGATTGACCACGTGTTGAACCACAATGACATGAAGTTCGAATGTTGTGAGGAAAATTGTGGCTGGATGTTTCTGAAGTTTCCGGAACTTAAAAGACACTTTGTTTACAAGCACGATAAGGTGATAAGTATGATTGAAAAGTATGGGTACAGAGTTGATGGTGAAATTGACTATAACGAAGAAGAATACGATGAGTCAGTGGACGCAACCTTGATTCCGTGTCCAATTTGCGCACGTGGATTTCAATCGCGGAAAAAGTGTGAGGCACATGAAGAAAACCACACAAGTATGGAACACATGTACGCGTGTCTCCGCGAAGGCTGCGGATTTATGTACGAATCGTTTTCTAATTTGCGAAATCATTATTACAGCCACCACCAGTCAGGAATCCTCAAAAAGGACGAAGATTCTTATAAAATCGCAAGAGGGGAGTCCTTGCCTTGCGTGAAACCTACAAATATTGAACAGTAACAGCGAAGTTGTCTTGTCTGTCACAGTTGGTGTAATAAGAGAAAAAACTAGTAAACAGTTGTGAATACTGTCACACTGATAACAAGGTCTTGAGCCAGTGGTGTGGTTTATGCTCGTAGATCACAATAGCAACTGTGTGCCCTTTAGTAGCCATACTGCCTAGGAGCCAAGACTTACGTACATTGGCAAATCATACATATTAATTAGGGAGACCTTAATTAGCAGTGTCAGGGGCACTGACAGATAAATGAATGAAATTGTGTCTGACACAAGCTGATGATTTTTATACTAGTACCTATTAGTTAATATTAGGGGTACCTATTCGTTAGCATCAGTTGAAAAGTGCTGTATTTCATACATTTGGCATTTGTATTATTTGTTAATTAAAATGTGTGCTTTTTTCACGGTGATTTTTAAACTTGAAGAGAGAGAATAGTGATTTTGTAAAACAAATGTTTGCCCCTTTATAAAACATTACAAAATAGAGGGGTAAAATTTGTTCTGTTTATTGAATTAAGTTCATGAGACAACAGTTGATTGTATGATGTACATAATTACGTTGATTATTGCTTATGTGTAGTACTAGTGAACTAATCATTATCAGTGATATCGATTTCATTAGACAGGCTTGCAAGTTATTTCTTCATTATGTAAATCCCATGTTGTTCTTCAAAATGTATATTACAATGTTGTATTTCTTCAAGGTAAATTTGATACGGGTGTATGTTTTAGCTCCATCTATTGGAATACGATGTAGTACGAACTACTAATAATTACATAAGTTCTAATCGATACTACGCAATTTAACACCATAGAATGTTTTGGATGATTGGATATTGCGTGGCTTATTTTATCAGATAATCAGAAATTGCGAAGCAGTATTGTATGAATGAACATAGAAATGTAGTGCTTATAGTTGATAACGTCGATTTTAGTTGTGCCATAAATTGTTCAAGCCTAGTGCGTGAAGCATTAGGTTTGGTTTTACGTAGTATCTTATAGTTTCCAGTTTTAGCGAAATCTTGCGAACATACACGCAAACTTTACAAATCAGTAGATGTGGGAAAGTAATTAATAGTCTTGATTTTGTAGAATATAAATTTTGTGACAAGTGTCCAAGAATAATGTGGTGCTCCTGCAAACAACCGTGTCTTTCTTTATTTGTTCGCATAATAAGTTAAAATGTTCTTGATACCTCTTCAAAAATAATTGGAGTGAAAAACGCATTTTAGTTTTATATAGAAAGCTTACCGGTCTTGAAAACGCATCAAAATTAATGTCACATAAAATGCATGTACTACTTAAAATGTCTCTAAAATTTTATCAGAACCGGTATAACGTTTTCAGTTGCCCCCTGTTTTCATATGCCGCCCACTGGAGTGATTGAAATCAGATTTTTGATTTCAGGAATACCCCCCCCCCCCCTTTGAATTCAGTTGCCCTCCCCCCAGATTCCTGCCAATTATCAATATTGTGATACATTTCACACATGGTGGCAGATGAACTGGTACAGGCACTGATAGTTGCAGGCGACTTTTTTGGAAAACGTCAATTGTAACTCTCAATGTAACCTGTAAATTTTACAGGTGCTGTCAGTACCTTAACAGTTTATCTGCCTCAATGTGTGAAATGTATCACAATACTGATAATTCGCAGAGATTTAGGGGAGTGAATCTGAAATCAAGGAGGGGATTTCTGAAATTGGGTATGACTGATTTCATATGCCCCGTGGGTTCCTGAAAACAAATTTTCTGATTTCATATGCCCTAGGGAAGGCATACCAAAATGGGCTTTTCTGAAAATGTTTCACCAGCAACATGACATTCAGAAAGAAGTAGTCACAGGAATCCTCCATAGGAAGGGGGCAATAACATGAGACTTTTGCGAAAATTTCCGGAAAAACTGCATGAAATTGGGAAATTTTGGGCAACATCATTCCCGGCAATGGCAAGTAATTCAGTGTCAGAGTCAACATTTTTAGATCAGGACTTTGTTCATGGTTGCACGCACATAGGTTTTTTTAACTTTGTAGTAATACGGTTTATCACTGATTTTGACGTTATTAGCATCATCACCAAGTTCACCTTCCATTTCTATGTCCATTGTTTCAGAACTTCTTTTTTTTTGAGGAACCAGTTGACTTTGGTGTTTCTCTGGCGTTAAGGGGAACATCATTCTTCCCAACATTTTATTGTTGTTGTTTGGAAAAGTAATGGTCAAAGTGCATTGTTTAATCCACCTAAAAATCTACGATCGGCCGATGACATTGATATCATCTGGATCTATTCACCGTTTCAGAAACTGCACGGGAGTTCGACCCTTCCGTTTTGATGTACCAACCCTGGAATGGCTTGTTAATAGCTCATGCTGCCAGTTGGCGTGTGTTACTGCAACATCTTTTTCTGCTTCGGTAGATTGGAAAGATGTGGCTTCTGGTGAAGCGACAGAAGCAATGTCAGGTGATGGCCACCTCAAATTGCTGTATTGCAAAGGCCGTTTGGACGATGCCACTTGCGATAGCAAACGTAATGGATTTGATGACTCCTTCAAAGCACCAATGGGTGCAGGTGCTGGAAAGGTTTTCAAAGAACTACTTCGTGATGAATTGGGTAGGGCAGCTTGCTGTATTGTTGTATTAAAAGAACCAGTACTAAGTTGTGAGGAGGTCATGGAATTTGTTGGAAATACAGAATGATTTTGTGAGAGAACATTTTGTATGTCCAGTTGTAAGTTGAAGGGGTGATATCCTGCGGTATTAGAATAATCTGCAATCTGTCGTTGTGTGGAAATTTCCTTGGATAATTGGTTTTGTGTTGCCTTTTGAAGTAAGACATTATGACTGTAATGAATTCGCAAGTAATGCGTATGGTAGTCCGACCAACTCTGGAATATGTTCCCACAATTCTTCACTGGACACTTAAATGTGACTTTACGGACCTTGTCACCTCGGCGCGAAACCATCCTCTTTGATTTAAAGCGGTACTGCTGCTTTCGACGTCTCAACGACAATGGTTTTGTACAAGACTTCGTCAGAATGTCCGACTCGGTCAAATCTCCGTGATCTTTTTTCATCCTGATGTGATTTTTCAAACCTCTTCTGTCGTGAAACATATACCCACACCCTGACTTCGGACACATGTACCTCATCATGTCATGATGTTCAATATGGTAGTCTCTCAAATCTGTGTTGGAAAACATCCGAGAGCAGATGTGACACTGTAGATCATGACTTCCTGCATCAGAATCAGAAGGACGAGTAACCTTTCTTGTTCCGAAAGCCTGCTGCAATTTTCTATCTGTAGACCGAGCAGTGTCCCTCTGTGCAATGTCTGGTGGTGTATCTGCCGCCATTAAAGCAGAATTAGTTTTCGTGTCAATATTAGTTTTCAAAAAACTAGATTGTCCAGATTCTTCAAAACCCTCGGCTAATGTTGATTCCAATTTATCATTTCCTTTTTGACTGTTTTGTTCACTTGCAGTAGCAGCGAGGAGGTCTAACTGCAAGTTTCCCGTTTCTTTGTCAACTTCGGCTGCATTTTCAGTTTCGGATGATCTCGTCTTATTGGCATCTGGATGAATTGTTTTCTCAACGACATGATTCTCTGGTATCTCAGCAAAATCAATGCTGTTTTCTTCTTTTCTTTCCCTTTCATCACAGTCTGATTCTCCATATGCAACATCCTGTGGAGCATCTTGGGCCTCTTTAAATTCCTTAAGCTCTTCCCTAACATCGTCAATTTTGTGTATTTTCTCGTTTATCTCACTTCTCTGAACTGACACATTTGTTGCTGAATCCAAAATGCTCAGATACTGAGAACTTTTTTCACTTTTTTTCAATTGATTACCAGTTTTTCTCATGGCAGACGAATTGGTAACAGAAAAACTCGATTGCTCTATTTTTCCAGCTGCAAACGATATCTTGGGACCAAAGTTTTGGTTTGGTAGTTGTTTGTGATTCTTTGTATCAAGTGCTTCCTCAGAGGCATTGAGATTCAGTTCATAATGGCCTCTCTTTGAGCAGCGTGTTGTTTCGCTGCTGGTATGAGACAAACCCATCTTTTTGATTTTGTATTGACTCTCCTTCAGCTGCGCTGAGTCCTTGTTGTGTACTGTCATGTAGTGTTCCCTGAAACACTTAATATAGTAAAACATATTTCCACATCCAATGTCTGGACATTTGAACTTCATCATGTCGTGATTTTCAACATGGAAATTGTGTAAGTATCCTTTGTGAAATTGCCTTGAGCATATATCACATTTGTAAGATGATTTGCCCCCACCAGTAACATTTTCTGAAGTGAATGGCAACAAATTAACATCCATGTCTTCATCACAGGACGTGACTTCTTTGCTTTGCTGAGTCCCATTTGGACCACGTGGCTGGGTGTGCTTTTCAGTAGTTGGGGACGTTCTGTCTACATTTGAGTGTGGTTCGCACATTTCCATTCTTTCAGCGTAAGTTCCTTCATCATTTTCAAATGCCTCTCTCAAATGTGTCTCACCCGCCACCGAGTTAACTGCACATTCTGTGTCATTTTTACACTGTTTGGAGGAGGTCGTTTCTGCAGTCAAGTTTATTCCATTATCCTGTTCGTTATCTGATAGGTCTAACTGTTTGTGAACATCTATTCCCCCAACTATCATCCCCGTACTTTTTTCAAAAACCAAACAAACACAACATCTCTCTTTGGTGGTCTCCGGTGTTTTGGTTGCTGTTTGTTGGTCAGAAAGACACGACAGTCCCTGGACGCTGTCTACTTTTTGTCCGCTTCTTCTTGCGATGTCACTCGCATGGATTTCCACTTCTCTTCCACAAACGCTTGAGTCTGCTTCCTTTTCAAAATTTGTCACAGATTTTGGTGATTTATCTTCAGAACAAGGAACATTGTTATTCCTTTTCTTCGTTTCTTGAGGGTTGCCCTCAGTTGCATGACCTTCCTCTGAAAAATGTTTTCTTTTTAGTATTGGAGTCTGTTCACATTTGACAGCGAAGTGGACATGAAGACTAAGGAAGTAACTGTTGGCACGCATTTCTTACCATTCGTATAGATCTATGCGGTTTGGTAATAATTTCAGTCAGGTTTGTCTGCTCAGACTATAACTTTTGAACCACTAAAGCTAGGAACTTTATCTTCAGTATACAAATACATTTGACCATTTCTAACTCAAGTTTGAGCATGTAGGTAATTTCATCTAACTTTCACTTCAAAAATGCTTGTATTCTACTAAAGTTTACCTAGAAGATCAAGGTCTTCTGAAGGATAAGGTTGAAATTACTTAATTTCACCGTCATATGAAGGTGAAATAAAAGAAAAAAGAATTTTGTAATTCTGCAAATGTTCCTGTGATCTTTCATCTCAGATGGTACCCCTTCAACTGAAAGACTTTCTTGTTCTTAATGGAGACACTAATGAACTTAAAATTCAGATAGCCTTCAAATTTAAATCATAAAAGTACCTTGACTTTTGTCCTTTTGATGTAATTCTGCGATAGTTTTCTCGAAACCAGTGGCATTTTCGTCCAAACGTTGAATTAGTTTCTCCATTCTGGATCGGCTCCGCCTTCTGTTTTCTGAAAAGAGTTTACATAAACAATTTTGTGAAATGTACAATATGTTAAAGTGATTTAAGCAAAAAATAATTTTGTAAACTCCCGTTTTTGTAAAATGTTTCTAGGCCTTTTAGATCTATTAAATTTCAGTTTTACACAAACAAATTGTCAAAATCAGCGTAACTTACTTTGCCGTCCAAGATAACTGTATCTTCGAAGTCTTTTTCTGCAGAACGTATAATTGTATGTACAGTCCAATTTCCTTTTCCGAAATCTGAAGATACATGTACATGGAATATAAAGCTGAGTACAGCATTATCATTCAAAACAAGATTTTAGTTGGTTTCAGATGTATAATAAAAATGTTTGATAGACATTTGATTGATAAAAAATACTGACACTGGATCCAGTTGTGGAGGATCGTCCCAAATATAACTGTTAAATTTTGTCAGGTCAACCCGGTCCAAAATAGGAGGTTCATCTTCATCCGAGTCATCTCTCGTTAGGTCTATTACATCAACATCATTGCATTGATTCCTGGTGTCTTTTTGTGCTGCTGATGACTGATAAATGATTGTGCTATCTGAATCAGTTTGATTGTCTTCAGGCTTGTGTGAACTCGGTTTTTGGTTTTTGATTAGTGAGAGGTGGTGTACTCGTTTATTGTTTTCATGATCACTTGTCTGAGGAGCCTTGAGATGAGTTGATTCACCCTCATTTAGAGCAGACATTACTGCACCTACGTTCATTTCATCATTTGCATCATTCAGTGGTTCTGCAGTTAAGGTGTCGATTTCCCTTCTCTGCCTTTCTTCAGTCACAAAATCTTTGTTTGCTTCCAGGCGATTTGTTTCTTTTCGAAAGCCTGAGCTTTTTTGTGCAATTTTATCATAAATTGTTCCCTTTATTTCAGAATCCATCTTCCCACGCTGATCCCCTTTGTTAATTTCTTTTGTTAATTTTTTGCTTTCTGAGTCCAAACTGACCCGATAGTTTTCTATCCCCTCATTCTTCTCAATCTGTTCAAAATCGTTTTTCTTTTTTCTGACTAAAAATGCTTCCTTTGAAACCATTGACTTCGGGTCATTGGCCTCTTGTTCATGAGATGACTGTTTACGACTTATTGTCACTCGAATTCCTTTTTCTTTGTCACAAACGCCATTTTTAACAAAGTACGTAGTTTTCTCACAGTCATTGTTTCCTTTTGTATCCAGTGGAGTGATATAGTCATTTGAGCTGTTTGCTTCATCGCACTCATCTCTCTCTTCACTGGTTCTCGCGCTGACAGACTCATCGGAGCTGGTGACTGACTTGGGCGTCGGTGCACTGGTAACGTGATCTTTTGGTCCATCACTTACAACGCTCAAGGTTTCCACATCAATGCTATCGTCTGGATCGCTTCACTCGTACCCAATAGTACTGGTATCATCATTCACAGCCTCCCTGAGTTCAGCTGATGTGAGACTTGTGTCTGGTAGATCATCCGGAAATATATCTGAAATGCTGCATTTTTCATTCCTATCTGATTCTGGTGTTTCTCTGATACTCCCGACAGAAGAACATGTTTCGGAAATTTCTTCGTCAGTTTCATACGCATCATCATTCATGCTGTCACCAAACTTTCCTGAATTTTCATTTCTATTCCTACTCTCCGCATTTATTTCTGCTGCAGAGCCGTGAATTTCATTATCCGTTTGAACAACGACTTCGGCAATCTCGACTGGACACATGTTATTACTGCCGTTTAAGATAGAGGACTCGTCCACATTTTCCGCAATTGGAAAATATCCGTTACCTTCAGTGCCATTGCTATTCATTTCAGCTTCTCGCTGCATTAACTCGGAAACATCTGAGAATTTATCAACTGATTCAAACACAGTGCTGATTTCAGTTCTCTTAATAACATCAAGAGATCCGTTCCCTGGAACCTCTTCATGTCCCTGTAAAATTTTGACTGATGCAGTACTTTCTGGTTGCAAACTCAGTTCATTGATCGTGTTGTTGTCACCACAGTGAGGCTCGTCATTTCCAAAAAGTTTCAGTAGCTCAAGTGCCGCAGCCTTATCTTGATTTGCTTGATTTCGTTCAAGGCAGTTTTCGACAGAATTTTGTGTTGCACTGACAAGATTTGTACAAGTGGAATCTTTAAAGATGTCTTCTATTTCTTTGCATGAATCGAGTGTGTAATTTTCGGGTACGACGGAGGTCGATTCAGCTTGACCAGAGGCTTCAACAACGGAATCTGGGGCGGTTGTATCTTTTCCTCCTGGACATGTGTCAATACTGCCGTTTAAGCTACAGGACTCTGCCACATTTTCTGCAGTTGGAAAATATCCGTTAACTTCAGTGTCAAAATCATTGGACTTCAAAATACTTTCACATGCATCCGTGTTTTCGTTCAACATATCTGCTAAGTCATTGTTTGAAAGAAGAGCATCTATCACACTCTGAACTTCATTTGAAATGTTGTCTTCGGCCACCGATAAAACAGCATCTTCAGTCATGTTGTCGCTGTTCACGCTTTCTGTGTGATCAGCAATGTGAATCAGTAGTTCAGGTTCATCTTCCTTTTCATAAGTTACACCCTGAATTGTATTTTTCTCCTCAAAATAACCACTACTATGGCTACTTGCTTGTGGTGCCATGGCGCCATTCAAGTTGTTTGATTGGTAAATCCCAGATGGTCCGTCTCGTTGCTGCAGAAAATTTCTCCCAGGGCTTTCATGTCCCGTTCTGTCTGTTGTAGTAATACTATAGTAATCGTTTTCATTTTCAACACGAACCCAGTGCTTCCCGTGATAATGGTCGCGTAGAGACGTAAAGTCCATAAACATGTAACCACAAGAGGTTTCACGACAAATATATTTCATCTTGTCGTGATTTGCAGCATGGGAGTCTGCCAATTCTTTCTTCCGAAACTGACGAGAACAAATAGCACACTTTGTCCAGCTTGTTCCCCTTGTTTTGTTTCGTGCTCTTTCAGAAAGTTTGATACCTGGAGTTTTCTCTGAAGTTGCTTTTTGTTTCACAGTATGATGGTGTTTCTTGCAATGGCCACTCAAAGACACCAACTTCTGAAACATACTGCCACATGACGGTTCACCGCATTTGTATTTGAGCCTGTCGTGATTTGCAACATGAAGATCTCTCCTGCGTGTCTTTGTAAATAGACGTGGACAAAGATGGCAGGTAAATTTTTCTTCTCCATGATCACTGACAATTTCCTTTCCGGTGGTTTTTCTTTCTTCTTGAAATCCCAATTCTCTGGAATCTATCGAAACAACATCGATTTCATTCTCATTGGAACTTATTCTTTTGTTTCGTTGTAGAACTGCAGAATCCTTCAGAAAAGTATATTTTTCTCCTAATCCTGGTTGTACGTTTTCATCTGCAATATTTAAAATGGAAAAAAATCTTTTGGATGGATGAACAGCAATCATCGCCAAATATGGCCGCCCGGTTAGCCAATGACCCTTGTTGTACTAAGCATTGTTGAGGTGTTGATGGACAAAACAGTATAATTATTATCCGTGCAAGTGATTGGACAGCCGAAAGTGCGATCATTTCTAGTAATGAATAAACCAAAAATATCTCAATCTATTGGCCCTGTCTACGTGAAAATTGGAAAACATTTTTTGGAAACATAAGGTGTATCTTTGTCTTAGAGACTGGACCACGCACCGTTTTTATGTTCTTGACAAGGTTTCTCAGAGTGAGCAGCATAGTGATGAACAAAGTCTGGAAGGACCATAAAATGTTTTGAGCACTCGGGACACTTGATGCCATCAATGTTTGAGACTACAAAAATAAACAAGATTCTTAATTAACTTTATTTCCTAAAACAATAATTTCGTGATTCATTGGTGGCTCGTTAGAGTCACCTTAGTGGTTGATTAATGGTTTTTGCCCCGAAATTTTGGGCCCGTGGTGGGGACCTATGAAGGCCTTAGGTGGTCGGGACCCTAAAACCTAGTATAAAATGTGCTTTGCTCCCCTTTGCCCCCTTCACTCCCTTCACTCCCCTTCGCCCCCTTCACTCCCTTTGCTCACCTTTGCTCCCTTTGCCCCCTTCACTCCCCTTCACCCCCTTTGCTCCCCTTCGCTCCCCTACCCTCAATAGGTGGTGGGGACCTAATCATTTCACACCACAGGTGGCAGGGACTTTAAAACCTTGTGCCTAATCATTTCAGACCGCAGGTGGTGGGGACTCTAAAACCTAGTGCAGAAGTACCTTTTTTGCCATTTGGAAGAGTTTGGTGCTCTGGGGAGACAGTGGTCCAAATTTGGGGGGAGGGGGCCTCGAATCTATTTGCGGCTGGGGCCTCAAATCTTTTCACGGCCGGGGCCTCATGGGGAGCGAAGGGGAGCGAACAAGCCACCTGCACGTGAAACTTTCACTGCCTGATATTTTTCACTATGGCAAAACTCCTTGGATGTCCCCCCCCCTCCCCCCGCGCAATGAACAAATGTATTTCCTCCAACGAGCATTGAAACGGTAATTTCGTGATTCATTTTCACAGTGGCTTACTCCTTGGATGCCCCCACTCCCGCCATGAACAAATGTATGACCTTTGAATTGAGTAAACTTCCTTTTTCTCAAGACACACTTTTATGCCAAACTGCTTACTGGCCGAAAGGATGCTCTTTAGGCAGAACTTGAACTCAGACTTACCTGTTTCTCCTTCAGGCTTGGGATAGGTATGATCATCTGTGGTGGAGGAATCACTGGAATCACCGATTAGTTTGTCCGATGTTACTTCTTGATCATTGTCCTTCGTTTTCAATATTTTGCTGAGAGTTCCCGTTAGTTCTTGTTGGATAAATTGTTTGTGACTTCCTTCACAGTTTCTACTGTGATTTTCCCAATCATTTCCATGAACTTTGAAAGGTTTGTTTGGATTGACTCTAATTTGTTTGGTTCAGTGGTTCCCTCATTTGATTGCACATGATTGACGCTTGTGTGGGACTTTGCGTTCGTGATAGATTCCCATTATGCCAGATTTTGAAGTATCTAAGCACAACGCTAACGTCTTATTCCATGATCATGGTGATCAAAATCATTTTCGCTTTCCAGACTTTCATGTTCAAGAGCACACGCTTAAAGTTGCTTTACTGACTGGTGTCTCGTAAAATAATCCAAATGTTCCAGGTTGATAGTAGAATATCCCATTTCAATTCCAAAATCGTTTTCATTTTCTCCAACATGTTCTGCACTAGAATTTTTCAGATTCCTGGAGGAGCCAGTTGCCATTTCATGTGATAGTCTTTCATGGCTGTGAGAAAATCCGAGAGCTCCAGAGGTATCGCGTGGTTCCTAGTCCATTTGTGTTAGTGAACCATTTTTACACCTAAAAATATGATAAGCAAAAAGAAAACACAATTGAAGCCCTTGTCACTTTGAGGGAAAATGAATCCTGTATCAAGTACCATCAAAATATAACTTTCTATTTTGTATGTGCTTCATGCAAATAGATGTTGATAGAACTAGGATTATTTATCATGGAATGTAATGTTCTAGTTTTTTTCCGAAATCTGCAAGAATTTTCTTTGTTTAATTCATTTATGACACCAGTTCAATCATTTTCAAGAGGACTGGAATGAACACGTCAAAATTTAGTAAGAAAAAAGCAGATTCGTGATTAACTCGAACTGTCAATTAAATGACAAACATTTGGAATTAAGCAACCAATGTCAAAAACTTTGAATTAAAAATTTCACAGGGAATTTATAGCCAAAGTTCTTAATATTTCTGCCAGGTTAAAGATCACTTACCAAAACTTTTTTGTCTGTATATCCGTTCCTTTCTTTTTTGAATTTAATTTACACTTTTTAAAAAGTAGAATCCAAAATAATTTTGATATATAATTTGTTTCAATGTCAGTTTCTTTTGAACTGAGTAAGGCCGATTCTGCGACCAATGGGAAAGCCAGTCAACCCGATAAGATTGCTGTGTCAATCATTTCTCTCGAATTTTCATTGGTCCGCAAAATAAATCTGCACGTTTTTTTAACCATGACGTCAGTCCTTTGTTCTAGAACTTTTTTACTACAAGAATCGTCGTGGGAAAGTAATTACAACACACTGTTTATCAGTCATTAATTAGCATCAAGGCACTCAGTCACTCTGAAGGAACTTCAGAAAATTCGGACTAAACTACAATATCAGTAATTTCTGACCTATTGAAGTCAATGGGTGGAATTTTTCCTGGATTTTTCCCTTGAAAAATCTGCAAATATCTCAGACATCTGAGCATCTACTTTGAAAATCATTACATGGTTTGAAAGGACTGTGTAGCGGGATTGTACAAGATAATATTTAAATGTGTAAATATGCAGAGAAATTTGTGATATTCCCGTTTTAGTCCTAATTTTCTGAAGTTCCGTCAGGGTGTCAGTCCTCCCAAGTTCAACTGACCCGTATTGGAGATCGTACATTTTGAAACGGAAATGATAATTTGGCGGAAACTTTGTAGGAATGATGTCTGGATAAAGACAATGATAGCGTTAAGGAAACGAAAATCATAATATGCATTATAGTATTTATTTACTAATATGTAGTGAGTACAGAAAAAGATTAAAACATGCGATAAGCAGAACCAGAATAAAGAAATCATATGAAACTTCACCATTCAATTTCGAAATGTATTGAGGTCTGTGAAGTCAAGCGAAGATCTTCAATTGCAATCAAATTCTAGGCCAAGTCGCAGATAAGAATTTCAAGTCTGTATAGCAGATTATTTCTAAAAACACTTGAAGAAATATTTTGCCAACATACTCTTTGCATTTACGAAAAACTCAAATCTGGACAATTAAATTCCCCTTGAAATGACGGATTGTGTATTTGTTTTAATCCACTGGTAAGAGTTTCTTTAAAGTTCGATTATTGCAAATTACAAAGGTGCATTGTATCGATAATCAATATGAACTTTCTCGTTTCAAAGAACCAGATAAGTTACTCCAGATTTTACCAATTTTAATGAAAGCAATATCTGTTCACAATTCTGCTAGCCATATGCAACGGACAATTTCAATTTTCGCTACAATTTTTTTCCTGTCCGGAAGTCTTCTGAAAATCGGAAGGATAACATTGAAGCAAAACATTTCATCCTTTACTGGTGCTGATTGTGTCGGAAAGTGTGGAGGAAGAGTTGCCTCAATAAACTGTGTTAAGTTCCATGTACGGATGGCTGTTCCAAACTCGTAGTTGTGCAGTACTGATTGTATATTTAGAAATGCGAGCATCTTTCTTTCGTGGCACAACCTTCCCAGAAAAGGCAGGATGTAATGGATGAACTCTTGGTCCCCTGCAAGCGATGCTTCTATTTGAATCTCTGACCTGAGCTCAGTGAGCTGTTTTCTGTCCAAAACACTGGCACTTTTTTGTCTTCGCTTTGGTGGTAAATGGTATGCCTGAGGGTTCCCCGTTCTCTTGCCATGCAATTTCATTGTAGGTGCTTCCATTCTTTGGGGGAAATCATCTGGTTGTATCATTCTGTCCGTGGCACTGATTGTTTGTCTGACAGGATCAGATGCTAACACTAAATTATCGACTGATGTTCTTGTTGGGGTCAAATTATAATTTCTGTTTTGTTCTACATCAAGTGCTGGAAATTGTTTGAAGTTCGTTATTGGAACGAGAGTCTCAGTGGGTGGGGGAAAAGAAATTTCCTGACGTTCTGCTTGAAGTCTGTGTTGAACAGCAGGAAAGTTGTGATAAGAGGGCAAGGTATCCAAGTGCATTGCTGGAAGTTTGTGATGGTTCAGCTGAATTCTGAAATTCTCACCGTCGTTGCTATTATTAATTGACCTGGATACATGAGCTGGTCTATCCACTGGTGAATTGTGATTTCCCCTCCAATTTTGGATTGAAGTATTTGAAAGGGCATGGTCTTTTTTGCCACCAAAAGTTCTATCCATCATACTGTTTATTTCTCTCAGAGGATGTGTTAAACCAAAATCTCTCAAACTTGAAGTCCAGCAATCATTTCCGTTGTGTTCGGCATCATGTGACTGGTAGTTGGTACTTTGAACAAAAGTTGACGTGGGTGGTGGGAATGGAACTCTCTGACATTCGGCTTGAAACTGATGTTGAACGCCAGGAAATTTGTGATACTGAGACAAGGTATCCCAGCCTTTTGCTGGAAGTGTGCCATGATTCGGTGAAATCGTGAAATGTTCAGCTGTACTACTAATTTGGCTACTGTCTACAAATCTGGAAGCAGGGGTTGAACCATTCACTTGTAAATCATAATGAACATTCCTTGGCCAATTTTGAATCGAAGCACCCGATAGTATACGTTCTCCTTTGTTACCATATTCTCCGAAACAGCCACCTTGAAACTGTTGTTTTCTAAAATATACATCTGGATTCAACCACTGGTCTTCCGGCTGACTCCCCACCATTAATCCGTCCGTCGGAATGATCCAGGCGCGTCTGTCATATTGCCGTAAGTTTTTGTGAGACGGACTACCATCCACGTGTTTTCTTAAGTAATAGAATGTCATAAACATGTGACCGCACCTTGGTTCCGGACACTTGAATCGCATCTTGGAGTGATTAATCACGTGAACATCATACAGTTCTGTTTTGTAAAATTGACGGAAGCAAACATGGCACTGCAGCTTAGCCTTTTGTCGTTCTCTGTTCGCTTTAGATTTGCTCTTGTTTGGATATTGTACTTCACTTTTTATTTTTACAACTTCTTTAGTAATTTCATTTTCAGTCAAATTCTCATAGAATAATATGGCATCCGGTTGTTTGCAGTTCTGGAAAATTGTTTCAGTTGAGTGGTCTCCGTTTCCTGTGTCCACTCGTGTTATCACAGGTTCCTGGTTCATTTCGCCATTGTTCTCGGGTGGATCTCTTTCATTTTCATTGAATTTGTTGATATTTTCTTTCACTTCCATCTCTTCAACTTCAATTAACTTGTCGGCAGCATTCCTTTCACCGACAAGATCTTTCTTCGTTAATGGAATGGCCTCGATGTATTCAATATTTTTATCCGTGGGATACTTAATCTTACCTCCTTCACAGCAGAAGATTTGAATATCAGGGTTGTTATCGGACTTCACGCTAACTTCATTGCAAATGGCACTCTCATTCATAAACGCCTGACTTGGTGTCTTAGTGTTTTCTTTTTCTTTAAACTTGAGATTATTACATTTATTGTTTTCAACTCCTTTGGCTATTTCACTTTCATGTACATTTTGGTCAAGTGGTATTACATTGTCGATCTGGGAAATTCTTTCAGTTGGTTTGTTTCCTGTGTGGTGCTCTGTATCCATTCTCATTACTAAACAGTCTTGTTCCATTTCACCATCATTCCTAGAATTTAATTGAAGATCCTTTTCATTTTCCTTCTCTTCAATGTTCAGCTGCGTTCCACTGTTGATATCGTCAAACTTCTTTTCGTTGACATGAACTTTCTTCGCCGATGGAATGGTCTCGATGTTGTCAATAATAGTGTGCGCACAGATAATATCAGCCTTCTTGTTTGGTTCATTCTGGTGGATGTTTTGAATGTTGGAGTCGTTATCAGACATTTTAGTGCTACTGACTTCATTGCAAATGAGATTCTCATCCAGAAATGTCTGACTTGGTGCATCAATATGTCCTTTCTCTTCAGAACATTCAAACTTGCTGTTGTCTGGATGTTGTACATTACATTTTGCTTTTTCAGCTACTTTGGTTAGTTCACTTTCTCGTGCAATTACATTTTGTTGCTTATTGTTCTGGGAAATTCTTTCAGTTGGTTTATTTTCTGCTTTGTGTTGTGCATCCACTCCTACTGTCGAACAACCTAGTTCCATTTTACCATCATTCTCAAAATCTAATCGTAGATCCCTTTCATTTTCAATGAATCTGTTGGATCTGTTGACAATTGTTCTTGTTTCCTCGTCTTCACTAAACTTCTTTTCCCTGCTATGAACTTTCTTTGCCGATGGATTGATCTCAGTATTTTCAGTAACATCAGATAACAAATAACAAATGAGAGTCTCATCTAGAGACGATGGCTTGGTGTTTTCTTTTTCCAAAAAATATCCAGTGTCGTCTTTGGATTTCACAGTCAGATTACTTGCTTCACCGGGCTTATCGTTTTGATTTGCAGCCTCACCTGAACACTCTGAATCATCGCTGTGAAACACTTGAAGATTTTCCTTCACTTCGGGGGCAAAATTTTTGATATGAAAGGTATTCTTCTTAAATGACACAGAACAGTTACTGTTGCCTTCAAATGAATGAATATTTTCCTTTCCGTGTTGAGTATTCCCTTGTGCTGACTGCGGAAATGTTCTATTTGTCCGCTGTGTTATCTGCTCCTTCGGAGATCCATGAACGGCATGGCCTTCAAAATTTTCTTCGACATCAGAAATGACAATGGCCTCTTCATCTTCATCAGAAATGACAATGAACTCTTCTTTTGCATCAGAAATAAGAATGGATTCTTCATCTTTGTCACAAGTGACAGAAGAGCCCTTTCGATCTATGTTATCATTACATGTTTTACGTAGGCTTTCCAAATGTTCAAAGAACCCTTCTCCATGGTCATTTGGCTGTTTCTCGGTGACAACTTTATTCGTGGTTTGACCAAAGGCATCAGTTATTGTCCGCTGCAGGAGTTGTTCGACATTATTTTGTACTGAGTGAGAAGACATGTGGCCGAAAACAGAAACGTGTATCCAAAAAAGGTCCTCCACTAGTTGTGGGATCTGTTGTAAGTTTTTCATGAGATCAGTTTCCACAACCTGAAAGGAAAGGTTTGACTTTGGCTCTATGTGACACTTGAATGTTATTCTCCCAAGAAACTTAAAGGAATCATCCGTGGTAAGTCCTTCCCAAACAATTTTCAAGTCTTCTACTTCTGGAGGACCAGTGGGTGATTTCTTAATGAGCTTCAGTCTGAATATGTATTTGTGGGATGTAGACACGGTTTCAGAGTTCATGTTTAACTTATTCAAATCAATTCTATTTATTTCAGCTGAAACTTTCTCCACGGGAATTTCCAAACGATTCGATGGAGATCTTCCTATGTCTGCACCTTCTGTCGGTTTAGGTTGAGTGTAAGGGTCCTCTTTGAACTGTTGTTGGAGTGGAACATTTTGAAAACTGGTGGTGATATCGAACAGCCTGTCTGGATAATTTTTTCCCTGAAGGACTTCCTCTGAGAATGAGCTCTTCTTCCGGACTGTACCATTTTCTGCCTTATCATGGTTCGATACTATAGAGCTCTGGACCGTGTGCGTCATTTCTGCTTGAACTTTGGAATCAGGTGGTATCTGGGATGCTGTGGATATACTAAGCAAAGGTCTTTGTAATTGGCCATAAGTCGACGAATCAAAATCATCATCTGAAATATAAATATGTATCTATGTATAAAATTGTTTTCCTTAATCGCCTCAGAAAATATAATGTCTGTTTACTTTCTTTCATTTGGTAAAAAATTCCTAAATTAGATTTTACAATATTCTTCCATACATTTTCAGAAAATAGCCGATATTTTTATCAAAAATATTTGGGCAAAATTGTATGTGACAAGACACCCATTGACCCATTTAATATTTTTTCAACATTATATAATATATTTTGCACGAAGTAAAAAACTCCTGACTGGGAGTTTCATAGAATCTCAGGCTCCAATTTGAATTGCATGAACCATGAATATCCCTTAATAGATTCAACTGGAGAAATAAAAAATAACTTGTATGCTCTCAGTATAATAGACAGTTTTACTAGAACAAACATATTGGTTCTAAGTGTTACCTGACACCCTGTTCGTGTCTGAGTCTGAGTCATAGTTATGTGTCTGTGTTATGTTTCTGTTATAATTA
>JBCAUG010152846.1:0-20417 GCA_038406175.1 Haplosyllis leylae | reverse complement strand
GGACAGAAATCTTTTCATAGGTCGGCTACGCAGCGGGCGGTATGCCTCTTGCGTTCACGCAGGAGGACTTTCTTGTTAATTAGAGTTTTGACAAATGGGGCCTCTGTTATATCATGCAATGATACGGAGTTTCTTTCAATACGTGCTATTTCTGAACTCCCGTCGAAACTAGCTTGCAAATTACTAGTCTCGTCTACCATCTGCTACATATTAAAAATTTATGTTGAAACAACAATTAAATAAGTCTTTTTTCTGGCTCTAGTACAAAATAGCAGGTTGTATCGTTTCGCCTAATTCGTAATTTAAGCAACGATCTATTACAGCATGTAGCTCAATAAGTTGGGTCTGTAATTGTAGTTCCCCGTGTTTACAATTATTAACAACATTTTTCGTAATCTTAACCTTGGTGCTGGGTGGCTTTCCATTGATCGCCCTGGTCACAAACGCTGCATCTTTCTAAAGATAGTAGTCAAATTTTATGTTCCATATATTAGCTTGATATGGTCAAGATGGTATCTTCCAAGATATAGTAAAACTTGTCAGAAATTTTGAAAATGTAGGAAATCGTTTATAACACTGAAATTTTAATTTCAGTCCCTCGGGAAATTTGAAAAAGCTGGTAACTTATCTGAACTCCCCCTACCTCCTTCCCCATCTCTGGCAAAATCAGAGGTAGTCATGTTCATTACCAGAAGTCGGTCAATGTTTGCAGTATGTACTGACTTTGCTAATGTTTACCTCATGGACGTCTTGTGTTTTTCAAGACATAGCGTGAAATGATTTTTTAAGAAAGTTTTCCCCTAGGACCCCTCCCCCGTTCCCCTATGGAAACATCATTATCCAATCAAACAATGAATTTCTAGGTAGATGTTTTTCGGAAAAATTTGAAACAAAAAAAATATCCTTCCAGGAGACACAGAAGTGGAACAGGAGGACTATACAGACGATGACGAACACGGAGCAGGGTGGAGGATATTGGAATACATGAAAAAGGTTGATATGGGGAGTAGAGCCGTCATCATTTTACAATATACATGTACCATAGACTTAAATAGTCACTCTCGTACAGTAAGAATGTTGCTGCAATATCATTTACTTGCCCCACTTGAAACCTCTGTGGGCAGTTCACATGTACGTCTATGATACGTACACAGCTCCAAGCCAGACAGTATATCGTAAAGGTTCGAAAGTAAAACTGTCCAAAACTTCACGTTTATCTTGAGGATTACTAAGTATTTATTTTTTGACAAAATGGGACAAAACGTCGAGACTGCACAAAATTTTTACAACAAAGAAAACACTTCCAAATGTAACAAAAACGGGGAAAATGAAGTTCATCTGAATATCTCTATTGATAACGTCTTAAGAAAAACACGTTACTCCAGGGCAAGAATGTTGAAATTCCGTCCAAATCCAATGATATCTCAGGAAATGTACAGGGTTCCCACTTTTTTCCTCTCATGACATTCCCTGACTTTTCCAGTATTTCTGTCATTTTCCCCGACTTTTTTCTCAAGGCTCAAAAATGCAAATTACACATATTTATAACTTCAAATGAGGTTACAATTTCAAGCTAATGAACATATTTTCCCATTAAGGAATTAATCTTCAACAAAACTATGTCTGTTTTTAGGCGTGTCCCATAAAATAATTTTATTGTTTTCTGATCTTATTTTCCCTGACTTTCTGGAAAATTTTTTAAAATTCCCTGACTTTTCCCTGACTGGAAAAACTTTTCTCATTTTTCCAGGTTTTCCAGTGGTAGGGGGAACCCTGATGTAGGAATACATCTGCTACACTTGAAAAGTGACATTTGTATCCACCATGAACTCAAAATAAGTACTTACCGACCGCGTACGTAGTACGAGAGGAGGTAGAGGTAATAGTTTCACAGGTGTTTGTCAGTCCACAGGGGGTGGGGGTGTACCCAGTCCTGGCTGGGGGGCGGGGAGGGAGGTACCCAGTCCTGGCAGGGGGGGGGTACCCTTGCCCCCCCAAATTTTTTTAAAAGGGATATAAGTCCCCCGGGATAGGTTTGTTACGCCGCGGTTGGTATGCCTCTTGCGTTCACGCAGGAGGACTTTCTTGTTTGAAAGCTATTTTTACAACATGGGTTAATGGCACATGGAGAAATGACTCGTGTCCACTTGGGAAATTTATTTCTATTGCCATGTTCATGTTAAGGTGGACTGAGCAAAAACTTCTTTGCTGCCATGGACACATTTTATTGAAGAAATGTAGAATACTATGAATAGTGATGAGGGCCAAGTCATGTGGGAAATTCAGATATTCATCGTTGGCCTTGACATGATTCTGTTTTCATATAAGCTACCGGAGTCACATTCAGTTTTATGATTAACGTACCATTATCGATACTCAGTAAGTAACCGTATTCAAATATACTTTCCTGGTAGTAATTTCAGGCAAGGTTTCCATGACAGCATTTGACACGTTCTCAATTAAATAAGTTTGAAGGTGTATCTCATTCAAAATAACGGATAGTTCATTTATTTAAAGTAAATAATCTAATAATGACCGTGATGCTACCATTTATGTTATGGGTGTGCACATTGCATCCGAGAAATGGCAATATCTGGAAGGATACATTTGCTTAATTTCGTAACAATTTCTTCGACACATATATGATATGGCAAGTTTTTAATTCAATTAAAACCTGTGTATGTGTCACATGTAGTCACAGGAAAAAATCCTAAATTTGAAGAAAACGCTGCTGCAGGCTGAATACAAATCCAACTGACATATCTGAGAGGCCTGTATTTCAGAAAGGAAATTTATGAAAATCTCACACGCAATTTGCAGTGAGACAGTATGACACTGTCGGATCTGAGATGACGAGTCAGCGCGTGGAAAGGGTGATACTTACAAGAAAAGCGAAAGAGTTCACTACGACCACCTGTATCTGTCAACACTAATCAACAGCAACTGTCATGCAACAATGGCTTATAAAACTGGTTAATGTACACTTTCATTGACGTTTACAACCTTAATTCTGAAAAAGAAAGTCCTCCTGCGTGAACGCAAGAAGCATGCCGTCCGCGCCGCACAACCGTCCTGGTACTATGCAGTGGGGAAGGGGCGGGGGTAGCACCCTTTCTGGCGGGATTGGGGGGGGGGGGTTCCCCCTATCCTGGCTAGGGGTACCCTCCCCGGAAAGGACATGGGACCAGAGACCAGGGAAGGGACCTGAAACCAAAAACCACGGGGAACCTTCCCCCCCCCCCCCCCGTGGACAGACACCGGTGAAAATAGTACCTTCCCCATCCTTCGCATGCGGGCAGTGATTAAAATTTCCAGAACAGACATACGTCTTCTAAAAACACTGCCCATGTCATAAGCTGGGCTTTAGCGAAAAAATCTGCCTGATATCAAAGATACGTCACGATATTTAACCGATAAAGTTTCTTTTCTGGCTTCTTTTCACGAGATCGATTCTTATGTGTGGTTTGACTTTGCAAAATTACGGGACTTGTGAGAATGTCTTTTAAACTTTAATAGAAGTTGAGCTTGTGGACTCATGAGCCCGGAACAAAGGAAACATTAGTCTTGAGCCCGGAACAAAGGAAATATTAGTCAACACAGGATAGTGGAAACGAGGCACTGATTCCCAAAAAATTTACCGCGGTACTGCTTTTCTAGCAATCAGAAAACCATCACAGACACAGAAAGACGTAAATTTCAAGTAAAGAACCGAGCTTAATGACATTTCTTTCGATACTCCAAGAAACCAAATCCAACTCAACCCTCCATCGATACACTGACAAGGTTTTAATAGAAAATACACATGAAAACTCAGAAGAAACACAGACATTAACAGAATTGTGGCTTCATGGCAGATAACAATGAGAATATGAGCCATACCTTTGTAAGGTCCTTGTACAATCCTGACAGTTTGACCTATGAGAGCTCGGTCCCTTCTGTTCGCATCTCGACCTCTTCCTCTACCAGCGCCACCAGCTGCAACACCACCTGCACTACTGGGGTGAGCTGGACTCGACAGACGTGGCGACATCGGTGAATACGTGCCCATTATTGGCGTGGCAACCTAAGACACCAAGAAATACTGTTAAAACAGAATCTCTCGACCTACAGGCATAATTCCATCACAAGGTTCCAAAATGAAGACCTTTCAGTACATGTATTTCGATTAACAAAAAATACAATGTTACAAACCTTGGATCCTCCTGCAAGAGTAAGATGACGTGTTCTACATACAAATATACCAGCATTTTCTGTCACAAGACGAGAGTGAAGAAATGCGAAACTTCTGTACAAATGTTTAATTTCTCCTTGCCGACCCTTAAAATATATGATGATTTTACATTTATTTTAAAATTTTTATTTTTCAATACGCATTTCCAACAGTATATCTTCTCCTTATTCTTTCATATCACAAGGAAATGTTTTGGGAATTTGGTACAATCTTGACAGACGTTCGGTATGTAGATCACAAGAGGCACCTGAAGTCGATGGAAAACTTTTTTTGCCATCCAACCTTGGCAAGATCTTGATCTCGAGTGATCTTCACCCTCAGGGTTGACACATTTTTACAAAGATTATTGCTTGAATTTTCCCTGTGCTTTGAAGTTTTTCTGACAAAAAAGAACAACGTATAATCCACCACCCCCACCCAGCAGGGGCATATTCTACTACTGATATCCACTCAGAACTGCAATTACAAATGAAATATAGCCTGGTAAATAAATCTCAATCCAATACTGGAATGTCTCTCAACTCAGAATTTTTACTACAAAGGCCAAAAGGTTGTAACATAATCCTGGAACAATCCAACTACATTGCCTTAAATTTTAAAACTTAAAACTGTTTTTAAGTTCTTGGTAAATTATTGCTTTTCCTGTCTGCAAAAATTAAACATATATTCCTTGTTTTCCCTGTGCATTGGAAATCCTTTTCGTAGATATTATGGAGTTAAATCTGCATGCAAAATACTAAGTTCTTCAAGTGCCTCGAAAGATAAAGTACTTACAGAATGTTCCCCGTCGATGACTTTAACAATATCTTTAACTTGAATGTTGTTGTTTTCGGCATCAAGTGCCACCGCGTTCCTATTATCCCGCTTCTTTGTCACGCTCGTGTGCTTTAGATGTACCAACTGTTGGAAGAATAAACTTGAGAAGTAAATGAAATGCTGGGGTGAGTAATTGAGAAAGAATCAAAAATTAATTGCTTTTATTTCTTTTGAAACTCAGCATCATAGTAAAATTTTGTGAACATTTTACAAATTATTTCCACATCACCTTTCCAAACATATTGAGAACTTGGAAACTTTCTCTCTCCAGCCTAACAATAACACCAACTGTCTGGGCACTGCAAAAAAAAAATGTGAAGAAGTTAAACAGTACTTTGCTGCCAAGTAGGATTGGACTAAATATTGACGACGATGTCAAATTTAACTTACTCAATTTGGACCATGTCTCCAAATTGAAATTGTCCCATGGAATCTACCCCAGTAGCCATGTCGGTACACAGCTGCAGATCTCTTGGTAGAACTTTCAACTACAACATGAGAACTAACTTGAGAACAAAATAATTAAGAAAGTATGCACAAAAACTAATCTATTGCAACATCGATCGTTTACCAGTGGTAAGCCAGTTTCATAGTGATTTCTATTTACTTTTAAAAATGTCTCTATCGAAGGTACTTAAAAGATACCACCTACCTCATGCATTGTGAGATCTGAAAAGAGTACTGCCATGTTGTCCTCTACCCTTACAATAAGACCAGTATCGCCTTCATAACGCCCCGCCAATACCTTCACGTGATCGCCCATTTTGAAGTACTTCTTCAATTCATGCGCCGGGAACTCCAACGGATCCTACATTAATCAAAGATGGCATCAGTATAAATGACATACTCCATTTCACTTGTTATCGTGATTATTTAATGTTAATTGTAGGGCATCAATAATGAAAAAAATACCTTCAGATCTTCGTGTTTGGGTATCATCGTGATCTTATTTCCATCCATCGAGATGACTTTACCAAGAAGATGAACCAATTCTCCTTCGCACACCTCCACCATGTCCCCCGGGGAAAAGTTATGCGTTACTTCGGCCGAATTTGATGACTGTGGGGCAACTTTTCATAAGTTAAGGTTCAGCCTTTATTATTTTTTTTCTGCATAAACACGAAATTATTCTGTGAGATACAGGTGAGAGAAAATAACAACAGAAATGAATGTGATTTTATTTATAAAAGGATACGATCAACTTCCATTCCCTCTGGTTGGTCTTCAAACTTTTCCAATTCGCCAAGGGTAGGTTTGATGCCTTCAGCAATCTAAAAAGTACAAGTCATCTCTCTAATGATTGGATACATTAAAGTCCATTCAAGAATTTCGATTAAACTTTCGAAGTTTAGTATTTTGATAATTTATAATGTAACGGGTAACCGTAATAAACCTTGAGTTTGAAGCAACATGTTACGCACACGACATGCGTCTGCAACATATAATCTCTCAACGGAAAATATTGAAATTAGAATGTTAGTATTGATATCAGTGTGTACTCCTTGTTGGTGCAAATACTTACAATGGCAGACATAACAAAACTCTTGTAGAGAAAGCCTTTTCTATCATAACGATTTCCTTCAAACATGAGAAAGTCGCCGTCATTAGATATTTCTCCTCCAATAGATCTAGTGTAAAACGTACAATAACTTGGGTTATTTTAGTGAACCACAGGCATATTAAAAAGCTGAACAGTGATAAGGTGTCACAAGTAAACAGCACACAATTCTGGGTTCAACAAGGAGATATAGTATTTGGAAACAAATCTGGGAGATTTTACCCCATCATAAAATAAATAATACGATTTTGTAAAAAGGTTCCACTGTAGTCACTTATCTTTTTGAACTCATGGAGAAACTGTTGCACTTAAAAGACAAATAGGGCATCTCTATTTGAAACAAATACTATATCTTTTTTCACAATGCTCAAAATGTGGTGTAAACATTATGAATAAATGAACTGGCCAAATGACCAATTAACATGGTGTAACTGCATTCCAGAACACTGTAGTTACTCACTACAGATGCCAGTGGAAAACCCTTATACAAGAAGCCCCTACGACTGTAGCGGTTTCCTTCAAAGAGTAGAAAATCGCCATCGGAATGAACTTCTCCACCAATAGATCTGGAATTATCCCCAATATTATTCTCACTATGGGATATGTGTTTGAAGGAATATCAATCAGTATTAAATCGACTAGAAGTTTCCGTTGTTGAACGGTACAAATACGTATCATTGTGGGGGCCAGCAACTGAATCAGAAAGATTAACAATATAAACAAGATAATTTCACACGTGATGTCACCAAGAAAAACTACAGATCAAGGTTCTACTCTAAACTGCAAATGGCCATTGTAAAAGGTAAATGTACATTTAACACAGAATATGATGAGTTGATACCAACATTTGTGACAACAAAATGGAAAACGTCAGTAATGATTCTTACAGGCTCTAAACGATCAACGGTTTTTACATACCACATGTGACAATTTCACTGTTTTCAACAAACGCACCTTATTGCATCCGGGTCAAACAACTTCTGTTGTGGTTTTCTAAACTTCTTTCTTTTTTCTTGCTCCTGCAATGATTAAACATTCGTTTTATTGAAGGTAAAATACAAGAATAGTACCAATAAACGTGTGTAATTTTGTTCTAAAATCTCTCTGGAGAAATCCACTTAATAATATAGATTGATTGCATTTCATAACAGCACGTGAAAACGTACAATTCAAATTCAAAAGTACACTGATCAGAGGTACATTAACTACATGCCGAAACCTCAGCTAAATGATCACAGAACAACGTTATTATACCTGTTTCTGAAATAACGAAGACATTAAAAAAAAAAGAAGTAATAAATTTATTTGCAAAACCTATTCAAATGTAAACGAAAGCTTTAAGAAGTTGGCAAATAATAAACGAAATGGAAAAGCTACACCTATAAATTAATCTAATTTGAAGCTACTCACACTCATGGAGGACCTCATAACTCCTCGTGGTCTCGAGTAATCAATTCTTGGTAACATCTTAACGTGAACAATATTCTGAGCTGGTTCCACATAATCCACCTGGAATAATTGTTTGTCTTTCATTTAAAAGTCTGTTACTTAACATTTCAATGATGAATGCATTGTGAAATGTTATGGTGATTGACAATAAAATCTATAATTCTCATAAAATAAGCATACCTGTGCCAGATCATCTTTGAAAATTCCTCGTTTCAGCCGTACCCACATTTTAGGTTTGAGATTGGCCGTCTCTTTCACTACTTTGAGTACATCTGTCATTTCTTTAATAGGTACCATCTGTGTAGAAAATGTATACCATTAACCCGATTTTACCCATGGAATTAGTACTGAATTTTCTGAAAATTATGAATAGGTAACAATTGTATTTTCACATCAGAGATGTGACCTGAAAGGTACGTTTACCTGCTGAGTCCACAGACCCATTCTAAGAGCACCAACTCCTTCAATAGCCTGTTTGACGTGGGTTTGTTTAAAAGCTTCCACATAGATGTACCCTTTCAACCCTTCTTTACAAATAACTGATTTTATTTGCAAAGGCTACAAATGAGATAAAAACAAGTGTTGTAAAATAGTTTTTTTTTTTGTAAACGCGCGAGATATCCAGCATCGACTAAATTCTAAAATGTTTTCCGACAGAGAAATCTCGGGTCTCATTCGATCAGCCATCGCAATGATCCCCTTGAACGATTAAGCTTATTCACACGTACCGACATAGACACTGATAAAAGTTTAGCATTGGGCTAATGGATTGGACCAAATTTCGGCGAGTCACCATTAGCACAATGATCGTTCCGAATATCGGTGACTGTGCCGTTACGTGTGAACAGGGCATTATCTTGTTCAGTTGTAGGTACTGCACAACTCTTAACTGTTTTGCAAACAAAATAAAGGACTAAATTCGTTCGTACCTCATCTGTAAATTGATATGCAATAAATTTTCTCATCAGTGATATTGCTGTTGCCTTCTCCTCACCCATTCTACATTTCACAACCCACAAGTTGGGATCTCTAAAATTAATAAATTAAAAATGACGTGATGGTTCTTAGTTTAAGACACGATACCTAATGCAGTCACAACTGTGAGGGATGGGTATCTATTCAATTAAGACAAAGTCTGTACGAAGTAACTTACTTAACACCGGGTAGCAGTCCCTGTTGAGTGATTTCATCGGACATCTCTTCGCCCTCTCCATATCGTCCCGCTGCTGTACTTTCCGCATACTTTTGTCGGTAGTACTCTTCTATTTCGTCTTCCCTCAGTTCATTATCTTTGTCACTATAAACATTTCCAAAAACATTTGCACAGAGATTTGAAGTACTTCACCGAGGACATATTGCACGGTGATTGTCCGGTGGATTTACAGTAATTTAAACTCTACGGAAACAATTAATTTTAGATACGCACTCTCTCAGATATCCGCGCATCCGTCTCTCGCTCTCTATTTCTCTGGCACTTGGACCTTCTTCTCGCTGAAGTCGTGTATCATCCACAAGGTCCTCATAACCTTCTTCTGCCTCATCTTCTTCTTCTTCGTCATCCTCGTCAACCTCTATATAGTAAATATGTGCAATACTAAATTTGGGCAATCGTTCACTATATTTCACTTAAATTTCATTGTCAATATTATGAAAGAAAAAACAACCTTATTGCAGAATCTAATAATAAAAGGAGGTCACCTAAACAGGAAGGAACCTACAAGCATGCATTCCATGGTATGGATTCAACTAAACGCTTCTGACTTACCTGCTTCATCGATAATGAAGTTGGATACACCTCTTTTCTTCTTTCTTGGTCTATCATCGTACTCCTCTTCCTCTTCAGAATCATAGTCATCTTCATCCTCACTAGCAGCAGGGCTGCTTCTGCCATAGCGTCCAGGACTAGATCTGTACGGACTTGCTCCTTCACTTCCACTCCCCTTTCCACTTCCCTCGTCCTGAAAATGCAAAAGATAAGCACTACTAATGTTTGACTCATTGCTGTTCAAACAGCTGTTATTGTCTTGAGCACTGAATTCTTTCATTATAATTTACACAGGCTTTACTGAAATTTTCCATCCAAAATCCAAGTGCCTAAAAGTTATATGGAATCAATTGGATAACGAAGGTGATACCCCACTATCTGCATCAGAGTTATACGGGCTTCCGTCACTGTCCGACATTCTTTTTTTTCTTCTGCAAAAATCAAACGAAACAACTTTTAGTAACAGTGGGTCAACGGTATAATACGTCGCCCAAAAACATTACGATGCTCGTACCACATCTGATCTCGTTTTATTTCATCGATATCATATGAAAACTAGTGGGCCAACACAATATTGTAAATAAGGTGAGCAAATTTCTTCACATTTCAACTGGTGTTGGTGGTGTTATCTGTAATCTGGGCCCCAGACTGGGGATCATGTGGCTGAGTTAAATATTAAATTTCGTTCGGCGTCATTGGTTGTAACTCGTGAGCTAAGCTTTCCATAAAGTTAGAAGTTGTTTGCACTTGATTGTGCAACTTTTGCACCCGACTGCATGACTTCTCATGTTGTGGGCTGTTCTTTCCGGACCCTAAGTCATCAGATGAAACAAGACCACCTCCCATTGATATTACAAGGCAATACTGACAGCGGCCCCCAGTCCTTATTCCAGACTGACTGATCATGCTAGACCAGACCTGGCGTGGGAGGGGAGAGGAGAGGCGGTGGGTCATCCTTCGGAACTGTGTGGTCCTTCAGGGTTGGGGTCAGGTCCCTGTCTGGAAAAATGAACATCCAAATTCCATGTTTTCCCTGTGCCGTGGCTACCCTGCAGGGGATTCAACCTGGCGTTGAAACTGCTTGTTTTGGACTTACGGTGGCATGTGTTCTGATAGATCTACCAGTCGCCCCACAAAAAGAACTTAAGACTTTCTGTCCTCCGAATTGAAAAAGTATCAACAAGGTACATATCGTGCCGATAACGTGTTTGTTAGATTTAGATAGATCTAGCTATCTCAACTGACGTGGGGTAAAACGCTCTGCAATCTAGATCTAGATTCAAGTTAGATTCCGATCCAGACCTACATGACCTTCAAACCTCTTTATGAACTCCAGCACTCTTCCAAAAATGGTACACAATTCACACTTACCTTAATACAAATAATTATGTCCTGTCTGGTTTGTATCCCTCCTTCCGCTGCAAGATCTTTTCCAAAAATGACAAAAACCCTCACACCAGAAGTAGATCTAATACAAATAACAAATATTTTACGGATTAGTATTTTACGGATAAGAATTATATTTCATGTTATCACACCAATATGGATCGGCTACTTGCGTGGTTGGCAGCCTACAATTTTACAGAAATCTTCTTCGACGTTACAAAATAAAAGTAAAGACATATTGTGGTAATAAACTTAAAAAGTCTTAAATGATACTATCCTCCAAAGTCCGTATTTTCCAAGAAATGAAGGATATCATGTAAAGCTATTACATTTTTATTTTCTAAAACTACATGTGCTCTGCATCGCAACTAAAGAACTTTTTTAGGCTCAGAGTAAGTAGAAAAATTGGGTTTGGAACTATATATTTTTCAACCTGTCAAATTATTAAAAGAGCAAACGTTTGCATGCTCTGACCCCTTTATTTTTGGCACTAGCCCGAATTCGTTAACTCCCAGATGAAAAGAATGTTATTGGTGATCAGCATATGGCTATGCACTCGGGAAATGAACACCTATTAATTATCATAATTTATTCAATTTTGACAATCTTCGATGTTCTGTTATTTCTTGATATAGAAAACTCTGCTAGATACTTGATCATTTTCAGAAAAGGTTAAAGACTCGAGCCAAGTAATAATTAATAGAAATAATATCTAGTTTGTACAGAAATTAACGTTGCAACTTTCGTGACGTCATATTGTTTTCCTGTGATACTGCTGTCTGAATGCCCACCGAAAAATTGTAGTGTTCACACTACTTCCTTCATATGAAATCGTTATTCGCAAATACAAAACTTCCACTTCTCTTCTGAAATCATGATTTTCTCTATTGTGATAGAATTAAATAGGTCTGTGCGGTTAGACTCTCGCTCATAGTACATTTTTCTCAGCCCATAAATGTATCCGATTGAAATATTATACCAGAAATATTACGTACCAGAAAAAAGCCGGGAAGGATTTCTACATAACGACAATACAAAACATTTTCATTCTATTAGACAATGATTTATTTGCATAAACCTGGAAAGATGTCATCTCTTTGGTCATCATTTTATCCTCTGGACTTGAGGTTGTATGTACAAAGTAATTTCATAATGCTTTTATAAACTGTTGATACATTTTCACATCAATATGTTTTTGGATATTTTGCCACAGATGTGATTGGTTCAGGTACATACAGAATTTACAACACAATTTAAGATAAATCACTTATTTTACCACCAAAATGTAATACAATTTCACAAACTGTATATTTTTAAAAGTGTATATTATTGGGCATGATGTTCACAGTAGACCTTTGAAGCCATCAAATAGCATTGTTGTGAATTGGAAATGTCATTTAAAACATGGTTAATGTTCTAAAAAATGTTCTGCAACTAATTATTGTACATCTCCTTAATATCTCTACCATTGCATGTTGGATAAGTGAATTTTTACTTTTCTTCATGTGCAAAAATAAATACTAACTGAAGTTTTACAATAGTTATCCATGAGAAAATTTCTGAAGTTATATTTTCAATTTTATGAACTAATCAAAATTTTAATTTAAAAAATAACAAAACACAACTTATAATCTGAACTACATTTTTTCTAATGTTGAGGAATGGCCAGGAAATTGATGGAATTTACAGGAAGCCAGAAAATTCTGACATAAATGTATCCCGCACCATGTGCAAAGGCTGATCTCTGTGTGATAAATCTGTAAATATTTTAGCTATTTCAATACTTGACAAAAATCAAGATTTAGTTTAGATCAAAATACCACTAATGAAAGTTATACACCATTATTTTGTTAACTCTTTGGTTTGTGCTTATATCTTCAGAAAATTGGAGAACTTTGAAGACTGGAACACAATTCTTATAGATGATCATTGTGATGTATTTTTAACACAACTAAGTAAGGATTCAGATGATAGAATTTACTGTCAATATAGTTTAGACTACAACCCCAGTGGGAGCAAGTGAAGTTCAATTTTGTATACCATAATTGCAACCAGTAATAAATCCAAGATTTGGTCAAGGAGACCACAGAAAATTGTTCCAAGATTTTTTGATATAGCGATCAGAGATGGGTGGGCAAAGTAAGCTAATATCAGTGCCAAAGGCAGACCCTGGAAGCTCTTGTATTTATAACTGTCAAATGTCCATTCTGCCATTTTTCTTGCAATTTTATGTTAAAATATTTATTGATTCAATGGACATTTTTTAGGTACTAATGTGTGTAAAATACATTACTTGAATCTTTACAGATAATATAGCTAATGGCCTGAGTCAATATAATGTAAAAGTATGAACATGGGAAGAAGAAATATGAAATGAAATGATGAGTGGAGTAGAAGAATTCAAAATATGATATTTATGCCAAGCAAACAAGGTTGAAAATTGTTTTGAAAATAGTATGAAATTAGGGCCCTAAAATTCATTTTTAGCTCTTTGGTTGTAGGTTGGGGCCTCAAAATCTGGGGGTCAGGAGGGCTGGGCCCCTGAATCTACTGTCTACTAGTGGTGACATTTTCAAAGAGAGTTGCAAGGTCATTTGATGTGTATGTATTTTAAAATATATTCAAAAGTTTCCATTGCCTATCTGTATGAAACCTTTGAGAACTCAAACTTAAACAAGTCATCAACTTTATAGTATTTTCAATTTTTTCATATGATGGTCCAGAATGTGCATTGTATTCAAATTCTATGTCCTCTCTGGATAATGTAGATATCCATCTGTCTTTAGATTTGTGAGTTGACAACAAATCTTATCTTTTGTAAGCTAAACAGAGTAAGTGACATTGTCTGCAAACTCTAAATGGAAACTGAAGACTCAATACAGCAATGACATGGATTACAACTTGGGTACCATGCCATGATGCTCTTGGAATCATCACTTCAATGAACTTCATTGAAATTAATTAAATTTCATTGCACTTCAATCATGCCTTTTAGAGACACTTGTTTCATTAATGTAAAGTGATAGGACACCCTAACACATCATGGAAAAGTGGTCCTACCCCAGGAAGTATCAGACCAGGGCGGACCAGGTCAAAAGGACTGCACCCTGAAATGGTTAAATGTTTATGTCGTTATCATTTTCCTTGCAGTTACATTTTTATGTAAAAAAAATCGATTAACCGATTATTCGTTGGATCCCTAAATAACAGAGATCGGGCCCCTGCTGCTTCTCTAGTTTCCGCGCATTGCCAGCCACACGCACAAGAAAAGTAGAATCAGGATTTTGATCATCAATTTACAAAGGATAATGGAGACCGAATTGACTCACTTGTATTTAAGATGAAAGTATTAATTGTATAGACCTTCTTGGTGACCATTTGACATCTGCAACCCAATTTCTGGACCCAAACACAACGCACAAAATATGGCCCTTGATTGTGTAAATTATCCTCCATCTTTGGTGGGGGACAAAGCGAACGAGGATGAAGAAAATGACATTCAAAGGTCGAGTAAAACACTTGGAATCAACTCTACTTTACTATAGTTCCTTCACTAAGTATATTGCCGCAATTTCTGAAGGATTTCACTCTGTTTATGGTATTTAACATGGAAAGGTAACATTTTAGTGGAAGACTTGATGTGCCATAAATTGCCTTCCGCCCTCCGTATTATTTTCCTCATTTGTAGAATTTGTCTTTTTGTTAGTTTAGTCTTATTGCATGAGTATTTTGATAATTCGAATTTGAAAAGGATTTTTGTTAAGTGAAAAGTTGCGTAGAGAATTCCATTTGAGTAATCGCAAAAATTACTGATTCAGCACGATGAACAAAATTGTGAAGAAGGAAGAACCCAATTTGCAGTGGGGGTGTTACCCTGTTTGTCTCTGGCCAAGATTCTGAAACTACAAAAAGGAAGGAAAGGGACCAGAAGACAATGAAAAAAATGATGGTGAAATTTGAAAGATGAAGATCAAACATAATGACATTGGCAAATTGAAGATCCATTTTAGCTTGGATTGAGGACTTGACTTACCTACTGGTGGGCGAGTCCCCATGTTTCAAAGAAAATATAAATGTTTACACTTAAAAAGTCGAATAACCACTTGGTGCAAATTGGGTTACTTTTCTTAAAGCAATATTAAAATGTAAATTATGTGAATGTACGAATTGACTGCTGTGTCGTTTACAGATCATGTTTTCGGCACGTAGATCTGTTTACGTGTCAAAATACCAGTAAATATGTAGACGATCTCCCACAAGATAGTCACATGACCAGCGGTTAACATGTTAATCATTCTACATGTTCAACGTGTGAGAAATTTGCGTTGGATACAGCGATTGCTCAATGACTGGATGACTTTGCATGCATGAACAAACAGATTAGGTTTTTAATGTGGCCAGTGGCCGATCAAAGAAAATAAGGACAGAAGGTGGGCTTTCATGGCACAGTCGTTACCCATACAATAACAGAACTTTATTTATTTGCTGCATCGAATTTGACTGCAGGTGGCAGCTCATTTCAGACAAGGAAAAAAATGAAAATACATGTACCAGTGTCAAACAGAGTGAAATTCTTGAGTGTTTTTACAGCCTTAGGCTGTTTGTAAGTACATAAATATATATTTCCTGTATATTTTCTTTTTCTTTCAATCAAGTTTCGCAAGCATATAAAAACATAATGTATATCCTGCAACATGTATCCTTGCCTAATGAATTAATGTGTTGTGGCAAAATAATCCCAATCAAATATCAGCCAACTTCTTCCGGAAACGGAGCTGTTGGTATTCCAGTGCCCTTCGAAAATGTCCAAAAATAAAAGGAAAACTACAAAAAAAAAATAGAACCAAGTTAAAAATAAATTAATGAAGTTGCCCTGAAGTGACCGGGTTTATTCAGTGGGAAAGACCCCGAGGGACTACGAAACTGCATAAGAAATGGTTATTTACACGTTATGTAATACACCCGGCCCCATTTACACCGATTGGTGCATTCCCTCGTAGCCGAATATCTGTCCGTTAAATAGCAACATTCTTAATAAAACGGTTAAATTGTCTCCAAAGCCAAATTTGTGAAACTTCCGAGTGCTCATTGCAACTGAAGTCTTTGTATGCGAGATTGGGAATGGCACTAGAAGTCTGTAATGAGGCACGAGCATCCACGCAAGGAATGCTGAGCCCCTTTACCGTACGCGATCGCAAAAGATGCGTCTATTGCTAGTGTTTAGTCCCAATATGAGTCGGACTGTTCCAAAGCAGCTTCTTTCAGGCCCATAAAAAACAGTTGCGATGAGCACTCTGGGAAATCCTGGATCCGCCACTGAATTCCACCGAGGTACATGTCTTGGGCGACAACCCCTGGGGCGCCAACGTACTACTTGACAATTTTTTTCCGAAAATATGAAAATGAAGAAATTCTTAACCGGGGGGGGGGAGGGATACGCATGCCCTGTGCCCCCTAGATACACCAATGGAATTGTTTGGTATAATCTGCAAAAAGATAAAATGTTAGTATTTGATACAAGCCAGTCATTTCCCGTATGGTTACATCTGAATCTTGGTGAACTCGCGATGGGAGGGGGGGGGGGTGAGTGGGAGACACTCGGCAGGATCTCCGAATTTATTTCATGGGTGTTTTTTGAGAAAGTTTGCAAAATGTGGAGTTTACTCCACCGCAGGTAGTTATCCCCACGGGGAATCCTGATCCGCAACTGTTCTTAAACAGATATATAATTTTATTTTCCAAATCTTTTACCAGCAGTCCTGCCAGCTTGTTTATTGCCATTGATGTATTGATTACTTCATCATACAAACGACACATTCCGGGATTGGTGTATCGTTTCAAATTTTATGGGTAATTGTACCAAATACCCACGGCTTTCTTGCTAACGTTCATATTGTGAAATATAGTTCATTCACACTGACCGATACCGATATTGATAAAATGTCTCTGAGTAGTATGACCCTGTCCACAATTCTGTACAATCTATTGCCTCTGTGTGTGGCAGTGTCTCAACAAGTTTAAATTGATTGTCATTTCATTTAGAATATTAAGGTGGAGTGAGGCGATATTTGAGGACGGCTTGACACGGCAGCAACAAGGAAATAACCCTGAAGAAAACCAGATTCTTTCTAATTTGCAATGTAATATATCTATTTCAGGGGCGAGAATGATACACAGCCAATGCATGAAGATGCACCTGATCTGGAAGAAGGGGAGCTAGAGGACGGAGAGTTGGACGATGATGAACCTGTTGTACCACAACTGGCAACAGATGTCCCGTTGCAGCAAGAGAAATCTGAATTAGAAAGTGGTAAGCAGTTCAGTAACAACGGAAATAGTAGATTTGCTCTGGAAACTGCGCGATAATATGTAAGTAAAATGTTAGACATTATTTTCGCTTTATTATTATTATTTTGCTTCCTTGCCCTAGAACTTCAAGCTGGGAGCGAACAATTCGTTGGACATCAGCAAGAAGGTAGCCCAGGTCGGGGCTCTGAGGATGAAAGTGATGATGATGAACGAAACAGACGAAGAGACAAAAGAAGGAAGAGAAAAAAGAGACGACGTGATGAAAAAGATAGACATGATAAGCATGACAGGGTATGCACCATTTCAGCAAAACAAACATAACACGACTCTGAAATTCATCCCTTGTCGACGTATTAGTTGTATGCTGCTACAAATGCTGCAAATTTTATTACAGAAGAAGAGAAAGAAGCCACCGAAGTATATTGATCATGACAATGTTAATGAGTATCCCAATCAAGAAAGTGGAGGATGGAAAGAATACCACTCGCCACCAGGTCCGTACGACAGCCCGAGAGGTGACTCCGACCCTTACGAAAATTACTATGGTAGTCCAAATAGACGTCAGCGGGGTGGATACCAAGGTGATAAATCGCCAGGTGGTCCGTACGAGAGTCCGTATGATAGTCCACCAGGACCATATGATTCCCCTGACGAAGATGATGGCCCGCCAAGAGGCAAAAAAAGGTACCTCTTTGCTAAAACCTTTCCTGATTAAAGACGAGCGTTTCGTGCGAATTTTAACGTATGTGGTAGGAGCGTAACCTCATGTCATGTGTACCATTGAGAGTACCAGCGATCGCTTATTTTCGGCCAAAGGGACAACATGTCTCCATGTTTAGAAAAGTAGTAATATCATTGACCGTTTGTTTTTACTGAATCTTTGGTTTTGACAGACGGAAACGTCAAACGCTGTCGGATATGATTGGCGGAGATAACTACATGGACGACATGGATGCTGGCGTTGCAGCGAATGAGCAAACGGTAATTGCCTTTCAGTGAAAATGAAAAAAATAAATTTTACAACTATCAAAGACATCAACGACGAAGATTTTTGTGTGCAGTGCGTGGGTTTTATCTTGAATTTTTTCAGGGTGTTAGTCTACTAATGCCCTAAACTCGGGCAAAAATTAAGTTCCAAAGCAGTAGTTAGGTTGAGTAAAGTGATGAAAAATGTTAAAGGAATTCCGATTCCACTTAATAAAGATTTGAATCTCAGAAAAAGTAATCTTATTTGTCTTGTCAAAGAGACCAATAATCAGCTAGGAAAATGTGACCTAAATAGTTAAGACACAGAAAGTATATTTCAAGGTAACTGTTTCAGGATCACTTTAGACAAGGTCCATCGTCTGGTAAAATGAAGAAGAGAGAGAAAAGTAGACGATATTGGGAAAAAAGACGAGAGAGAGAGCAAGAAATGGCCGAAAGAGAAGATGAAGGAAGAGGGCAGTCTCATTGTAAATTCTACAAAGACGGAAAATGTTCTAGAGTGAGTACTTTTCCATGCATTGAACTTTTTTTTATTCAATCCACAAAATATTTGGAAATAGTTTGAAATAATAATATAATACTACCACATTTCTTATTGGCACTTTTTTGTTATTTTATTTATCATCTATTTCTAATTAATTTGTTTTTGTAGGGAGACGATTGCCAGTACAGCCATGATGCTCATCCAGAGAAAAAACAAGAAATATGTAAATTTTATCTCAATAGTCATTGTTCAAAAGGAGACCGATGCATTTTCATGCACGGTAAGTGCAGGAATCAGCTCATTTTGCAAACTTTCCGGACATTTGCAGCTAACGAGAAAAAACAAAGACCCACAAAACCATTTGTATGATTATTTTGGTACGAAATGATTATTTCTGAGTAAACTATGTTTTCATTTTAGGAGAGTTCCCATGTAAATTTTTCCACACAGGACTACCGTGTTATGCTGGCGAGAAATGTAAATTTAAACATGAAGGTTTGGCCGACGGCTTCGAGCACGTTATTGAACGAGTATGTGGTAGTATTTCAGTTTTCTTATATAAGAGCTAATTCCACGTTAGAATTGAGTGCGTGTAATACAATGATGACAAAATTAGTTCTCAACCTTTTTTAGTGAGTGCGAATTACCTGAAGATATTGGACTTTAGTTTAAAAAGGCGTAGATTGTAAAATTGCCTTCTGCGTCTCCTTATGTAATTGACACAAAAATTAAATTTATTTTTCAGTTGAAAGGGGAAATGGAAGAAAGAGAATTTGATATGACTCCGAAGCGGAAAGGAATTTTAGGTAGTGGTCATGGTACGATTGTTTAAAGTAACCGATTTCAATGTTGTGTTTAACTTCAGTTATACAGTTTCCTTCCATCTTGGAACTTTCAATTCACCACTTTACTTAGGTATTTTGTCCTCCGAATCTTAGTGGGAGGGTAAATGTCGTGTAACTGCTTTTCTCATACTTCTTCCTATTTCTGCATGCTTATGTTATCTCAAAAATGTTCAGAAATTGGGTGCTTAAACTAAAGTTGACGGTTTGATAAAACGTTCAAACCTTTGCAGTGCACAATTAAGATTACCATGTTCATTTTTACTTGATAATGCATTGAGAATTTACAAACCGTTTGTATGAAATGTTCGAATAGTCACTTTCTTCAGGACATATTGATGCATTAAGGTAGTTCTTTGGGACCGCGACGTCAAAGCTATGTGTTCCGTCAGAAAATGTAAACAGTGAAACCTCATTGAACACTTGCTGTATTGTCAGTCTATTTTACCCAATTAAACTGTGGTCAATAGCATGGTCAGTTGACCAATTGCAATGCATTCTCCCACCCAAGTAGACCATGGAAACTTTTAGGGAGATTTACTAATACTTTAAATTTGATAAAACTGTAAATTATAAATAGAAGGAGAGTA
>JBCAUG010152735.1:0-20420 GCA_038406175.1 Haplosyllis leylae | reverse complement strand
GGTACACATTTTGTGACTATACATAGTCAATTTTTATTAAATATACATATATTGTTGCAAAATGTTTACAAAAATGAAGAAATATGGCAAATAAAAGTAAACAAACTGCAATGTTTACCTTCCGAAACAAACATGTTTACTTCCGAAACCATTTAGGAAGTAATTTCAAGGTCATTTTGGCTCTGGCTGAGATGGCTCTGGCTGAACCTGAGAGATTCCCCCTTCATTGTTACTAAAGGTCATGGACTGCAGACAAAGTAGGTGGAAGAATAAGGGGTCAGGTGCTAGCAGGTTTTCCAAGGAAGAAAAACCTCACAAGGCTTCTTGGCATTAGAAGGAAGAGCTAACCTGTCAAGGGGTGAGGCACCGTAAATTAGCCCTGGTAACTAGGCAGTGATCTACAGGTTGAGACCTCAACCAGGGCCAAAGGGGCAATTGCTCACGACCAGTAGGTCGCTCGTTTACTAGCCCGATTTGAAGCTAATAAAATGCCTTCCTTTAATCAGCCATATAAATTGCGGTTGTCGCATAAGGCATCTGTGTAGAGGCTGCAAGGGTGAAAAGGGGACCTATTAGGCTGCATAAAAAGTCAGATGCCACCCCCTCGACATGCTCAAGTCTGTGATCCCAACTAAATTACGGTATTACGTCATTTCAAGCTGCGCTCAAAGTGGCATTCCATTGACGCATCTGCACAGGACTTAGCAACTTTCAACATAACTTCACTTGTACGGCACTTCTTCTTGTGTATCTATGTAGCCATTATTTCCTATCAAACAACACCCTATAACTCTTACCAGGAATGCTTTCTTTTTCCAGGAATTCCTGCTTGACCTGAGAATGGCAGGCAAATGAGTTTGGATGACAATGGCTGAATGCCACTTGGGGCTAATGGTCATCACTTGTGGCAAATTGCAGTGGAGGTGCTATTGTAGCCACACCACAATGATACTGCTTAATATGTATCACTGCAGAGCTTCCACTGAATACCAATGTCAAGGAGAAGAAGTTGGTGGTACAGAAGAAAACAACTTCTCCAACAAACTTTTAGCTCCAAATTCAGTGTGAAATTTGTATTACTCACATCCAGATTAGGAAACAACCAATTCAGATATACACTTTACGTAATTCTGTTTTTTTTACTCATGAACACAGTTTGTAAATTGGGCAATAGGTAAAAGAAACCAACAAACTATCTCAATATGGTGGGTGACTTTTCAGTTGGAACTATTCAGAAGGAAATCGTTCAAATCTAAACGATTATTCTTTTTAAAATTATGTTCTAAGTATAATTCTGAATCTTTTTGAGTAAACAGTGGCTCATATAATTGACTCTGAAGCAACAGGTTTTTTACAGGGTGTTCTATGACCTTTTATACCCTCCAATAAATAGAAATGGCCAAATAAGTGGCCTCATTCACTCATCCATGGTTTTAATGACTACTAAAAGTGTCACAGCTCCATGATAAACTCTTGATGTAGACCTCATCTCTACATTATCGCTCAGACTGTGACCATTCTGCCAATGGCCAATTGTCTGACAGAATTGAATGGAACCTTTTAAAGATTGCATCAATATGGTAAAGTAGGAAGGCTGTGCAATGTGATGTAATTGCCCGTTTATGATTGGTTAATTACATTTTTATGGAAGATGCTGATGTAAAAAAGTTGTAGAAGAAGTGAGTTCCAACCCCTAATGATCTATGAATGGGTCTTCTGGAAGCTTGAAAGCCCCTAGCCTATGCCAGACAATCGCATTGGAGATATCAGTCAACAGGTGAGGCCAAGCAGCAAAAGGAAAGTTGAGTTGTGGTGGATTGTTCATTATTTTTTCTCCTGGCTCAAAGAGTGAGTGCCCACTCCCTCTATCTCATTCACCACTGAGTGTGTCTTGGATACATCACCAAGCTCCTGAATGTCACCTTATTAAAAGCAAGGGAAGAGGATAGTTGGCATCACACCTTCATTGGAGGTCTTCTTGCCAACTTCAATACAACATTTAGCTAAGTGGAACTGCAGGCAGAGGCAAGGGCTAGAGTAATTACTGCGCCCCCCCCAGCATGCGCTGTTCTATAAACACATTGGATCCCAAGCCTCACCACCAATAAAAAGGCGACCTTCCTTGGCAACACATCAGTGGAGCTCCGACTCACTCTTCCAATTGGAGATAAGCGATAGTTCTAGCAGCAAAAAAACTTTGATCTTGCTAGCCTGGGCAAATTGAAATAGAAGACAGAACAGTTGAAAGAACTACTTTCTCTCTATGTTTACAGGGCGCAAGCTTTTCCGGGGCTATGCCGTAGTGCTGCGGTCAGTTTAGCCAAGTGACACGCTGTGTTGTGTAGACTGGTATGATTGGCCGAACCCACTTACATGCCATTAACCATGGAATAGTTGTATGTGTATGTAGGACTTGGTCATAGAAAGGGATACGGCTACAAATCATTAGTGTGGTATATCTAACAGTGGTGATACTTGTGAGATGATGTATGAGTGAAAAAAATGAACTCTTATTTCCCAAATCCTTTCCTATCTTCCCTGCAAGGTGATGGTCAACCTGCAACCAGTAGCATACCCTGCAACTTCGGTGGGTTGTCCAGCAGATATGACCACCAGCAGGGCTCACAAGGGATCTTCTGCAGCACAGCAGGGAATCAAGGACTGAGTGGACAGTACAATTCTACGAGTCCAAATCACCACCATCATATGACAGCAGCAGGAGGGGGTGATCCAGGAGGGTGTGGAGCTACAAGACCTTCGGAGATCAACGGCTATGAGCAAGGAGCAGCAGGACACCTCGGTAGCCCTTCGAGTTGGCCAGGGCAGCACGGGTCATCCACTCCAACAGGAGGCGGCGGGGGTGCTGGTGGTCAGCATTCGGACTATAGTGCTCACAACCACCACACTCCTCCTATCTGCACTGAAAATTCCATGTCCTGCAGCACAACATCGCCAAACAGCTACTCAGCAAGCCAACCTATACCCTTCTATCCATGGATGGGAGTTGTGGGTAAGTACCATTTCAATTCTGAAAAATAACTGATTCACTTGGACCAGTGTCATTTATGAACGATTCTGTTACAACTGGATTGCCGTAAAAACGATAGTATGATAGCGATAATAGCGCATAAACGTTGAAGAGGTCGTTTATTCGTCTCCTACCACATAACAATGCTTTATTACACCATTCGCTGCCTAACCCAGCACTTCGTGGGGTCCGTTTATGACCCATTGTAGGCAATTATGGGCTACAAACATACACCTCATCTATACAATGATGATTGTTTACTGCTTTCACATGCTACAACAAGCATGGAAAGAAGTAAACTGTAGCCATGTGCTTCGGTTTACGACACAAATACGAGAAGGGAGAAAAAAAAATGGCGACGAACTTGTAAAAAGTAAGTTTTGAGCAGAAGCAATGGGCTCTAACTCTCCCATTGGCTGTATGCTACAGAACTGTGCCAAAGGTTTAGGTCTCTGAATGAAAACAAACCAATATGGCCGCCTTATTTGGGATTTTTCTTTCGTTCTTTTTGCTTCATATTTTGCTAAATTTCTTAGAGCATATTTCAGGTTTTACCCGCAGAAGTTTCGAGAAATAGACTGCTCTTACATACGCATATTTTGCACTCCCCACTGTGTAACCTAGTTTTTCTTTTCCACAGATCACAGGCCATCTCTGTGTGCTGTTTCAAGAAAAATCGACGTTCGATGCAAATTTGACTACATCAATCGAAGAAGAAAAATAGTATCAATCTAAAGGGCTTTCCTCAGTAGAGGGCATTACTAGATCACTTTTTTCTGCACTTTTTACAGGCTTCACAGGGGTACATTGAAGCTGTTGAATTGATCTGAAGTCATTAGCAGCTTCAGCAACCTGTCAGAAGTAGAGCTGTATTGACCATCAAGCCCCAAAATGCGGTCGACTAAAAGCTGCGTGTAACAAGAATGCAGCTGTGAATACAGAAAAAATACTGATTCCCATAGCCTGTTGCAGGCAATGGACCTTAACAGCCCCTTATCAGCTGCACAAGCCCTTCAATCTGTTACTCCAATGTCTATACAGGTCCCTCTGTAAACATGTACTGCAGCTCTGGCATTTAACCCATTTAATATCTTGTGAACATTTTATCTCTTTTCCTGCGGAGCTATTAATCTATTTCCTACCTCCCATAAATTACAGGGGGCATGACAGAATTATCAATGAACAGTGTTGAAAAGTCTGACAAAAGGTACAATGATCATCCACATGAACTGGATATGTATTTGCTTATTTCTGTTCGTCTAAGAAAAAAAATGTCAATCGTTGTTACTCTTTCAGATAGCCCTAAACGTTTACCAGAATGTCCTTCTTTACCGAACGTTTCTCTGACAGGTGAATAGGAAATCAGCGCTGCTGCTAAAAGAAAGATTACAGCTGTGAGAACTGATGAGCAAATGAAAACTGATCACTTCTTAAAAAAGAACTGCTGATTTAGTCACAGCTTAGGATCAAGAAACCCCTAGACCTTGAGATCTGACCTTTTTGCACAGTTCTGTACAGAGTCAGGAGCTTCTCCCAGTTTTTCCTCCCAATCAACTAACATAGACCTGTCCGAAGCGAATTACTCACTGTTCCACCACTCAGCAAATTCACTTTAGGTCTGGTTTTTCACTAAGATCCCCTTGTTTTAGTCGCCTTAATCAAATCAAGAAAACTCATCGCTGAGGCTGTTTTCCAGTCAGTGAAATCTATTCTACCGAGAATAAATGTCTACAACTGGGAGGTCTTATCTAATGACAAAAACAACCAGAGAAAAATTCTTAACCTTCTGACATTGACATGTATGTGGATGCATTGTGTACAATAATGGTACTTTGTTCGTTCTGTTTGTTTATTGACTTAGTGTAAGAAAGAAACAGGATTCCAGTCACAGCATACTGATAATATATATTATTGCTGTGGCAGAGGGGTTGGAAATTGTACCTGCAGAATTTTGGATTGGGGCTTGTTCTAAATGTTTTGAAATCCTTCAGGTTTAAATCAGCCAGAACCTGTTTTAACGGTGTGAAGTATCAATCTGAGAGATCGGAGACACTTTCATTTTCCTTTCAAAGGATGATTTTTTTTCACGACCAACAGCATAAAATCAATCCACCATTTCTCACCTTATCATATCTTGATCACCTGAGGTAAGGCATGGGTCTTGGTTAACCAGGCATAACGTTGGGGTGAAATCTTTCAAAATTGTCGTATAGGGTCTAACATAAAGCATGCATAAAACAGGCATAAGAGGCCTCAACCATGTCATTCTCACCTTGGGCTAAATGTTTCTCAAATGCGATTTTATGGCCAAATGGGCCCAACTCACCATCACGCATACAGAAAATTATTACCCCACCATATTAATGTGGATTGAAATACATTACACATGCATGTTACAGATGCTCTCAGAACGCATTAAGATAACAGACTCATCAATGTCATTTCAAACTCTGACAAGGTAGGGCAAAATCTTAGTTGCAAGATCTGGATCGTGTTTCTCAGAATTAATCATTGGACACCCACCAGATGGTAACCCTCTTCCCAGAAACCTTCTCAAGTCTTGTCAGGTACACAGCTTAAATAGAACTTGTTACATTTCCAGACCAGAGCCAAGTCCTGATTCAACTCAGCTTTGTTCTCAAAGTGTTGATTCATTTATAAATACATCATTAAAATTTACAGGGTGTGGTACTAACCGTTTTGAAGTGAATATTAATTAGGCCAAAATAACAAAGACCATTGAGTTTACTGTCCCTTTTGAATCCTAAATTTGTCCCATTTTCGCGTGACGAACCAGGTCACATATATTGTACATTCTTATGCATATAGTATGCGTTCATGGCCAGTTTCATGTCATAACCTGGCACGGATACAGCAAAACTGTTCTCCACAGGCGTGGAGGACCATTAATGACTAATAGAGTTCTCTTGTGAGCAACCAGTGATAATAAAAGTGCCATAAAAGATTTACAATTTGTTGCCAACCTGTCTAATATAATATAATTCAAAAACAGAAATTAGACAGGTGACCACATGTCTTGGCCGTTTACAATAGGTATCTTTCGTTCTGTTTATTTGTTAATTTTTTGAAGCAACGCAATATTTCTTTGCCATGTCGTGGAATTGTAATGCTTTTTAATTTAAATAGCTTGAAATACGCAATAGTAGATCCACTCAATCGTTTGAAACTAGTTCATTGGCGACAGTTATCAAAATAATGAAAGATAGGGTGAAAACCCATTCTGTAAATTGTCCGTTAGATGCAGTTATCATTGTGTTGAAAGTTTGAGATTTAAAAATGATATTGGTTTCTTTGTCTGCAAAAGGTTATCAGAAGTAATATTTCATGCGAAGTTAGATATAACTAAACTATCTGGGATCACATTTGAAATAATTATTTTCTATTAGTGGAAATTTTATCAGACAGATAGAGAACACATCGTAAGCAATCTGTGCTGGCTATTTGAACAGTTCTGCTCATAAAGCAAACTTAGCTGAATCATTTTATTTTGCCCCCACCAGGGTACTGTGACCTTAAATGGTCGGCCTGTGTCCTCCACACCGTAACCCATTGTCCCATCAGAGGGTCTATGTAATGGGGTATAATACAGCGTAATATGTGCCTGGGGGTACAACAGGTCAATGGTGAACCATAATCGGCCAGTATCTAGTTAATGCCCATTTGTGAACAGCAAATCTATCTTGCGACACAGATGGCCACACAATACACAGTTTAGTGTTTCAACTATGCGTTTATTTGAACCAAATGTGTTGCTTGACGGACTATTAGGTTTTCATGCTCTTCTACACTGTGTTCAAAGAAGGAAATATGAATATATTGAAACATGTGTCTGGAATGATTCATTCATTCATTATTTAGGAAAATAATCAAATGAACCTAAAGACATTCTAGTATTTAATTTCCACTTATCTTGCTAAAACATCAAATGCTATTTAGAAAGGGGAATGGGCTCCAAATTTAGGTAAATTCTCAATTCATATTGGTGTGATAATTTTCAACCAATGGAAAAAGAGAGCCTGAATATGATTGACGGAAGGTTTCAGCAAACAATTTCATTTCGAAGTGTTGGAAACAATAAAAATACCACACATACACAAAGCGCCAGTATGATACAAAGTAGAGTTCAATAATTCACTAGTTGTGGCATTAAATCACGATACCTTTGATCAATAAATGACATGATAAAGCCACCCAATTAGTCGACCATCACTCCCTTCAATGATCATTATAACTACATGATAATTAACCCAGTTTGTTGGCTGTCATATTTGAATATATGTATGCACACCGAACTGCCAACGGCAAATGTCCACAGGATGTCCCAAGATAATATCTCTGAGAATGGTGCTATTATACACAAAACTAGCTAATAATGTGCAGAATCATTCCAGTATGGTGTTGAAAGTTCAAGTAAATACCATTTGACAATACGCACCCAATCAAACACATTGATTGACAGATGAAAGAATTCCTAGTTTGGTCACGATTTTTTTTCAGTTGCCAATATCATAAGCAACAAGTGGTTCAAGATAATCAAAATTTTACCAAATTTCCACACCAGTGCGGCATCGTAAAGGTATTGTTGCACTGAAAATCAGTGCAATAACTGCTGCACAATGCCATTCAGAGGAAATGAAAAACACTGTACGGAAAACGCATTAATCAACCTACAAATGAAAAACCAACAAGGATATGAAATTAATAACTAAACATAACACGAGGAAAAAGTAAAAACCTTTGATAAATGAAGATGTACTTTTTTGTCCTTTGTAAATTAGGTAGCCTATTTCCTGCATTCGTGTAATAGTATGTATTAGACAGCGTAGATGTTGCATATCACATATGAAATTGCAATTTATCAAGGACAATTCCAAGAACTATTTAGCCTATTTATGCAGATGATAAATAACTACTCACCCGGAAATCTTGTAGCAGATAGAGGGAACAGAAAACAATAGTTTGTTCCACGCATGATGAAATAAACACACATAAGAAAATATCCTTCTTACTTGAATTAATTGACCATGGGGTATTACTCAAATTTTGACAAATTCATGTTTGTGACTTTAGAAACCAAAAAACTTGCTTGTTGTAATAGATTCAGTGACTACTGACATAAGAAATCTATCCTCCAGAAATAGAATTTTCAGTAACAGAGCCTGCTTGGCATGAAGTTTTTGCATGATTGAAATGCTAATTTATTGGCTGCAGTGAACGAATGATTCATCAGATAATCTCATGACAAAAAAAAAAACTCTGGAGGCGGTGGTGATTGAGCATATTTTTCTATCCGTCAAAGGCGAACGAGCAGAAATGTTGTGAGCAGCACAGTGTCATTTTAGGGTGAACAACATGGTCCAAATGGCCATTTTGAGATATTGGCACCAAAATGAGTTTGGTCTTGTACAAGACAGTACAGGTGGTCCACAAGTGGTGGATGTTTCATTGATAAATATGACGGAAATTTTCACAAATATCAGTACTTCACATTGGGTTGCTTCTGAGAAAATTAATGAGGAAACCTAAAAAGGGGAGTGTTATTATAGTATACAGCTATTCTTTTCTACATTGATCTGCGTAAACTTTGTAACAGATTAATAAAATACTTGGAGGCCTGTGGGGTGGTTCTGTGTTCTTTTGAGTAAACGTGGTTAATTTTAGCATGCAGTATGTATGGTTATAATGACTACATCCCTCCTTTGTGATCATGTACTGATCAGACCTCAATCATGCCAATACCATCCTCCTATAACCAATCAGCACACCCCTGTGAGTCAATCAGCCACCTTTGTGTGTTCCGTGGCCATTTTGGACCAATCAGCTTAAGGATGCAAGTACTGAAGTATGAGTGTATTCCTATGTATACACCTCCACCCTACAGACAAAGTGTATGGCCTAAATATGTTGAAAGTGATTCTAATCCAAGTTAGTCAGTTCCAGTGCCTTTCTTTTAGAAGTGGGTAGCCAAAGGTAGCAGGGATTGTTGTCGCCCCTCTGAACCTTTGGGGAACTATTTTCTATGGTCTGGTTGATATGCCTGTGGCTAGGTTAACCCTATATAAGGGTCACCACCAGACTGTTAAGTACCATTAGCTACACAGCAGGAACCTCTCAAGTAGAGGGGAGCAGTGACTCCTGTGACCCACCTCTTGAAAAGCCTCATTTGAGTATTCTGAGTTTGCTGGACTCCTTTTCACTATCCAAGAGGCTTGTGAGCCCACTACACTACTGTCTGCTTAACCTTTTAAAGTCTTTGGTAATGAACTTAATAAGTAAACCATGATATACTTTGCTGAATTTGCTTGAACTTGTATTGAGTACCTGTGATTACTCAATGTTCTTGTATTTTAGGGTTTTAGCTGTTTATCCTATAGTTATGCTATATTCCTACAGTTTTAACTGTTTTCACTGATTACTGTTTTATTGTGACAATGTCTGCAGTAATGTCAATGAACTTTGATTTGGCAGTGACCTATCATTGCACTGTGGTGGTGTGACACCCCTCCTATAAGGTTGCAGATAAGTATGAATAAAGGTTGTACAGAGGCTGTTTGTTTGTATTCTTCACCGGTGGAAGAGTTTCAGGGAAGTAGTATCTTCAAGATTTGAAAAATACTGGTGGCTAACTGGTTACCACCCTTCCTTCAGTCCTGTAGCAGTCTAGAATTTCATCAATTCCTCCAAATCTGGGCCTAGTGCATGAAATAATAACATCCATGAACAACTGCTATCACCCTCTCAGGATAGAAAGTCTAGAGTGCCCTCACAACCTCCACTGAGCTGGGTTACTTAATTTGACATCAGTAACACTGGTGACAACTTGTTGAGTCCAACTGACAACTTCGACATCTAGTATATTGTTCATAATGACAAAATATTACCAAAATAGAATCACCTTCCGTTATTTCATGGATAATTACTTAACTTCATGCCGAAGAGTAATCCATCACACAACGATCTATTAAGACTAATCTAGCTTGTTATGCGTCGTCACAACATCATTGCTTCCAGCAAATGAATGGACAGACAACAGGTTATCGTACCTATTGTTATTCAATCACAAAAGGAATGCTGCAGAACAAAAAAGAACTCCATTGACCATGACGTCAGTTATATTCGCCTTTTTTCGATTCAGGTTTTGAATTTTATGTTTTCTTTGCATATTGTTGTAAAAAATAACCATTCATTCAGTTATCACCTGATGTTATTTCACACTGTCTGATCAAGGACAAATTTTTTTAGGGTGGGGGAAGCCTATTTAGTTACCAATCAATAACCTTTGGCTGTTGCATAAAAGTTACAAGCTGTTATTCACAGCTTTCGTGTTTCCTCGAATTAAAACCCATTATTGATTGTGCAATTCCTAGAAAACTGTCCAATAATAACTTGCCTGGGGCGCATTGAATGATAATATATCTTTTGTTTTTTTGGCTGTAACATTGAGCCTTAGGTACTAAATGTACAGAAAAACAGTGAGAAAGTCCTTGGTCGACCTATGTGTGCTTCAGAAACACCTGGCTATTTCAGAAAACTGAAAATGGAAAAAGGTCACGTGATGTGTCTCTTTTTTCTGCAGTTCCACATTGGTATGAATTCCGCCCTTTCTGTACTGCTAAAAATTGGAATTTAAATGCGACTAAAACCTAACAACAAAGGAAATTCCCCGCAGTGATTGCGCCGTACCTTAGAAATAAACTTTTTCTCAATCACCAACACAGCACAACCTTCTCAATCACCAACATAGCACTAAATCTATGAAACCACACAAAGGGACAAAGAAACAAGATACGGACTTCCTTTGGTGGGCAATTTTCAATAGGTTCAGTCAATACAAATAGGTAACTACCCCTCAGGAAGGAAAGTGGTGAATACTCAATGTAAACTCCTACAAGTTTCAGCAGGCATTTTGTTGCTTTATTGCCTGTCATTACACAGGGAGTCAAATCAGATAATAAGGCACGCTTAAAGACAATAAAACCAACATAAAATTCACTTTTAGAGCCAAATAGGTACCGGGCTGAAAGAGCTGAAAATTGATTTGAAACTACAAATATCTGGCAGGCATGCGAGACATATATCAGAGATACGGTTTCAATTAATGGAGGACAAAAAATTTTCTCTTCAAAGAAACTTCCCAAAATTTGTGTAGCCCTTTTCGTTTTGTTTTGTTTCAAACTTTGCATTTTACGCGGCACTCATTAAAGAAATTAAAACTACCCCTTGCCTATCAGGGGCAAATGGACAAATGGGTCAAAGTTTAGAGGTCATTTCATGCGAAGACCCTAGACCCATTAACCCCATTGTGTCCTTTGGTCTGACTGCACAAGAGGGGAATTACAGGTTCCTCTGTGCACGTTTACATTTTGCAAACTCGTGTGGTGTTTACTTTTTTAAAATTCTTTTTTGCGGGCAAAAGAAAGAAATAATTATACCAAAAGAGTCACGACACAGCTTCTCATCTGTATATCCCAACGTTAAAAGAGTTTCCTATGATACTTTACTCGCAAAAACATTTTTCTTCACTTAGTACAGAACCACTTTCTATCATTTTTTGAAACAGAGACGTTTCCTTATTTAGAAACAGACATATCTCTTTAAAGTAAAATGAATAGGTTCAAGTGACGATTTCCCAGACTCGCCATTGAAGTTGGATGTGATCTTTAGCTTCCCCTTTGTAAATGTCTTCGGAATTATAAGAAACATAAATCAGCGCAAAGTTTGAAAAGTTATAAAGTCCAGTGTTAATCATGAAATATGGCTGTTCGCATCCTTCTGGAGATGGTCATATTTCCTGTCTACACTCTATAGACTGGTTTCCTGTCCAGGGACTTTGTCAGACTATTTGTTAAAGAAAGGTTCATTTCTTTGTGGGGGAAGACTGAAGTGCACATAGGCAAAGGAACAAAAACTTTACAAATGAACTTTTGGTACCCACTGCAATAATAAGGGTAATTCCATGTGTTTAAAATCTGAGTTAAAAAGTAAATATATGAGATCTATGTTGTAGGTTTTTCCAAAAGTTAGAAGTTCTCCCTTCAAAGGAGAGAACTTGTCGAAAGTGACTGTCCACATCGTCATCCCACCAGAACTACTGCAAACACAAGGTTCTGTCATATTTCACCAAGCAAGAGGAAATATTAATTTTAGAGAAGTTAGCCTGCCATCAATCAGTTGACTTTGAAAGCCTGTGGAGGGAAGTTTTTGTAGTCAAAAGAACAGGCCATTGTCAACACAACCTCCATGATAAAACGCTTCCTGTTTCCTGTACAATGTGAAATACTGCACAAAGTATCAATCAGAGAAACAAACTGAAGAAATACTAAAAGAGCAAGCGTCATCAATGGCTTCAATCGAATGGGTCCATTATTTTCAGCTGTTTTTGCCTCCATTGATCATTTCCGTGATCAGCTTATTAGGCCTTGCTGTTTCAAGCAGCTTCAGTAATTCCAACAATATAGTGGTTATTGTCCACAATTGGCTTAATTTATTTTGAATTGAATAGCTTTTGATAAAAGTCTTAAAATTTGGATGTCAATTTACATCATATAAACATGGCTTTTCGTTTCAAACATTTCAGTGTTATTCCCTGGCTTATCTTCAGTAACGCGTCTGTGAGGAGAGGAACTCTATAATGTCCTGTGTGCAATGCGTTTGCTAAAGTCGCCAAAAGGGATTATGGATAGCAATCCTGTTTTAGTCAAATTATTTCAGGTCTTTTTGTAACCCTAAACAATTTCCTTCAGTAGTGTGCGATTTCATTTTGGCTGGCATGCTCCCAATCCCAGTCTTTCTTCAATGTTCTTTCTGGTTCCTCAGAAAGCTACGAGCCACCATGAGAAATCTTTCATTTTCTTCTTGCAGGACCCAACTCGTCACAGAGAAGAAGGGGAAGACAGACTTACAGTCGATACCAAACTTTGGAACTTGAAAAGGAATTTCAATTTAACCATTACCTTACAAGGTACGTTATCGTACATTACATGGGTAAATCTGTTTTCCATTTCTTGCATGCATTAAGTAAAACTGTAATAATATGTAATTTTATATTATTTAAGGAAGAGGAGGATCGAAATTGCCCACGCTTTATGCTTAACGGAGCGTCAAATTAAGATATGGTTTCAAAATAGGAGAATGAAGCTCAAAAAGGAACGCCAACAGATAAAGGACCTCAACGACGTCAACGTCTCTCCAGTCAAAAGCGACGAAAACAACCCTATTCCCACTACTTTAAATAATAGCCGTAATTCTACTGGGTCATCCTCAGGGTCTGATGATGAGAAGAAAGAGTGAAGGGCAGCAAGCATATATGACTGTTAGCAGAAAAAAAACCAAAAAACTAGGAGATTTTTAGATGAATAGCAGATGATGTTTGTATGTGTGTGTCTCTCTCCATATAGGGTGATGATAATGATGTTAGGTGTTCTGGTATGGTGGCATTGAAACTTTACACAGTTGTACTGTGTAAACCAATACTTCTTTAAGTGAATCGTGAAACTTGTGCACATTAACATGCTCTATCGAAAACAATATATCGTAGTATGGATAGGCCATGTTGATAGCTGAAAAGCTTTCAAGTCCATAAACTGACGTCCACGTACGAACTTCACAATGGAACGAAGTATACTAGGAACTTGTAACTGGTAGCTTTACCAAATTAAAGACAAAAACGAATAGCGTTTCCACAAGATGTATGAAGAAGTGTTAGCATTAATAATTTGGAGACAAATAGGCGCTATCGCCTAGGTAGATTTACTACCTTTGCAAGCAATTACAGAAGTGGTTCCGGACCAGGGAGTTCACCTTTTCCCAACTGGTGCCAATGCGCTTTGAGAGATGCAACTGAGGATGGTACGGGACAAAATTCAATCAAAGTTGACCCATTTTTGGAACATCAAATGAAAAAAATGATGTCAATAAGTTGAATACCTTTGCGTGCAAAACGACACCTGTCAACTTATAAAGATCTAATTTAAACGCGTTTCTGAAAAATATTTGGTCATCTTGGCTGGAATTTGCTCTGATGGTATGTTTCCATAATTGTGCACATTTGCGGGGACACTTTTTCCCATGTATTACACGCGTGGGTACATGAAAAACATGACTGCATGCGCATGATAAAAATACCATACGAATGGACTTCTTTTCATGAGCCCTTCTTGACAGACTATCTCAAGATTTATTGTACTTCAGATTTTGTTGAACAGCTGGGCTTTTAAAAAACTTAATTAATATTACATGGTGTTGGCCGCTTTAGTCTGTAACAGTTAATACGTTATCTATAGGAGACAGATTCTTATTTCAAGGGCATCTAATCTTGATCGGATCTCATAACAAAAGCATAAATTATATGAAACAAAGCATTTAAACAATTACCATTCACGTTCTTCAGATCATAAGTATAAAATGTCAAATATACTACCGGAACTCAAGTTAGAAAACATGGTTAAAATAGAGACACTGGCTACAATTATTATTAATATTCAAATAACTTTCTTTCACAAAATTTATTTGGTGACTAAATATTCATTACTTTCAAACTACGTGGTTGTAAGTACGTGAATGGTAACTCACCCTTAAAAGATGGGTTTGAACTAGACTATTCTACGTTAAGGTCTAATTGATGGACAGTTCTCAGATTTCTCAGATGGCAAACTTTCCCAAAGACAATTGTAAAAAAGAGGGGAATGTTATACACGTGAATTGAACTCTTGAAATTTAAACGTTAAGAGCTTTTTTAAAGGCAGAGAAAACTCAGGAGATCTACTTTGAATATTATCAAAAAGTACTGAAGATTTAAAGTACTCACATTCAGGAAAGTGTTACGTCAAAAATTCCATGACAACCGTGGCTCCAAATCTAAAATATAATGTGGATTCTGGAGTATTTTGGCAAAAAGATCTTTAGGAGAATTGCTTTAACCTTTTTAAGCAAACTACCTCTAGAAGGCAAAAACATTATTGAACATGATCAAACTGATGTAAATATTCTTAATCGGCTACTAATTAAGTATTATTCTGAAGTAGCTGCTTCAAATGAAAAACCGCAGGATAATTGGATTCACAGAGAATTGAAGGGGATTCAATATGGTGTGAATTTTTACAAATACGTTTTATTGGTGTATGTATTATATCCAGAGATCTGATAAAAATAACTGTTGTGCTCATTTGTTAAAAGAATTCATAAATGGATAATTATTTTCTATGTCGTTTCAAAGTAATGCATAAACCATACGTTTTTGTTGTCATGTCATTGTACTGAAAGTAATAAGCATTTTTGTAATTGTTAAATACATGTAAAATAGATGTTTTACATATTGTGTACAGATACTATGGATTAAGCATTCAAGCTAATTGGAAGTTTGGCTACAAAGGGTGTTACAGGTTGGGCACGGTTAATTCGAACACGGTTAATTCCAAGTTCCACTTAATTCAAATTATTTCCCCACACATTCTCTTCTTATTTAATGTTAAATTGCACTGTTAATTCGAATTCCTCCTATTTCGAAGGAAAACCTTGCCGATGAATCAGTTAGAATTAACCATGCCCAACCTGTAATTCAAAGTCTCAAAGATGAGCTAGCTTAAACAGTGTTTTTCGTGCTAAATTTCAAAGCCAAATTTTCAAAATCGTCACTTGTTTCAAAGTTCAGGCAATAAATTTTGCCATTGGTCAAACAGTTGTGGCAAATTGAATATTAGCAGGTATTGCAAATAGGTCAGGCAGTGTATTGTGAATAGGTCCTAACCCTGGGACCCTCCATTTAGAATACCTGTACATTTGGTTATGACCATTCAAACTGGCAACTCTTTTATTCAATGGTCAAACCCATCTATAATTTATTGTACTGCATCATGCTGTGGTGTGCCATGGAGAATGATACTTTTTTCTCTTCATTGTCTGTTTTTAAACTGTTTTAAAATTTATAGGAATATTTTATCATCTTAGAGCCATTTGAAAACATTTTAAACTTAGTTGATTTGTTTATACTTTCTATTTTATAATATATTCTCTGTTATCTTTATTTTAGCTTAGATAAGGATTTGTGTATCCAATATGGGTTTATTATAAAGACAAGCTAAGCGTATTCTTGAATCCTATTGCATTTTCTTGCAGAAATGAGTTTATTATCCAGTTTGTTCAATTGTGGGTCACCTGAAATTGTGCGCTTATCATCTGAAATACATAGTAAAGGAAATTTTGAAAAAAACTGTTACATAAAGGTAGTTGTAATTTATATGTGTATAACACGACTAGATTACAAGATTACAATTTTTTGTTACTCAGGTGATGATCCCAATGGCAGATGATCCTTCTCTTTGAATAAGAAAACCGTACCAGTATTTTAACTGCTGATGCAAATAAACCTTGAAAGTCATTAGCCATTATTCAGAAAAAAGACGCAAATTAAAGCAACAATAAGAGTTACTTTAACATACAGTATTTCAAAATTTCACGTAGACTAATCTCTTTATGGCAAATCTGTGAGATGCAATTTGGTGTACTGTTAAAATAGCAAAGATTACAGGAAAGAACCAGATGCGGCTTGAGGCAAAATTAGTATTCATTTGGGTATTATGTTTACAAATATTGCAAGTCTATTTTAAATAGAGCTGCAAATCAGCAAAAAATGTGACATCCATAAGATGAATTACGATTGTAATTTTATTGAATGTACTTGCTTTTTATTTTGCCGATGTTGCGAAACAGTAACGTTTTGGCATGGTCACGGTATGCATGATAACATCAAATGAATTGACCTGAAATATGGCTGCCATAAATACAACTGTGATACACTAGTCAAAAGAAAACTGGTGCCCGTTTGTAAATAATGTACAGATATATATTTAGGGGAATCGGGCACCAGTTTGAGGTGGTGGCCATATTGGCAACAGTGGCTTTACTTGGTTAGCAACCAACATGCTTCTGTTGTTATAGACAAGGATGAGTGTGTTGCTAGGGTATTACTGGTTCTCAATACGTCATTAAACTACGCCATAGCAATTGTTACATTGTGGGGTGACTGGCTAATTAATGGGTATATGTGCTCAGTCTTTTGTAAACTACAATGATTATTGTTGTTTGCTCGTGTAGTTATCATTATTGTGTTTCTTGACGGACTAAAATCCTAACACATCTCTGTCTCATTATTATGCAGTGAATCTAAGATTACTCTCCTAATTATGAAATAGAATACCCATCTTCAACGTTGGCTCAATGCCCAGAGTCCACAAACACATCTTTACCAAGTTGAAAAGTTAACTCGAAGCAATACAATTCTCAACCTTCACAAACATATGAACACAGACGATGCATATTCTTGACACAGAGCGTAGAACTATCTACCTCATTTCAGTGTTATTTCTTTGATACTGTACCACAACGCACAGAAAAGAAAATAAAACCACAGTCAAGCGCCACATAATTCTGGTCTGGCAGCGCTGTGCATCACGCCAAAAGGATCTCCCACTGTGTAGTAATTGGTTGTTGTTTTTTTTCACTGATACAACGGGAAATGAAACAAAAGAAACTGTGTGTGTCCGGTGGCTTTATAACAGTAAGACGATTTGAGTTGACGTTATCACTCTTTCAATTTGTTCTCATTTGACAAATCCGTATTAAGTGTCCAAATAGATGTAAATGGTCTCAAGTGTGAACTGTCCACTCACAAACTTTATCAGGTTAAATCAAATCCATAATGGCGATGCAGAAAATATGAAAACGGACACATGAGCATACTTGACCATTTGAAGCATCTTCACATCAAAATGATAGTGTTGTTAGATATTACATTATGTTTGAGAGGAACATGCTTTAATTATTGTCAAAGAACGTGGGCTTTTTACAAAAAAGTGTTTCAATACGTGTATAACATCTGTCATATTATAATATTACTCTTAATTCCTTTTTATGTTATCATATAAAGATTATAAATGTAGACTATATTCTGAAAGTAATGTGACTGTATAAGAAGAATTTAGAATCATACAAAATATGGTAAGAAATAAACGTGGATAAGGAATTTAATTTTATATCAACCCTTTGTAACTGAAAAACATATGTCCCGACTCCGTAGTTGTGTAGCTAGAATCTAAATGTCCTCGTAACCGCGGTAACTGAATAAATAAATACAACTGGTTCTGGATTGGTTACCAATATAAATGGCCATTTGATATTGTATACAAGAATGTATCGTACTAATAAATTATTACAATGTTTGTAAAAATGAATTTAAATAGTTTTCGTCTTTTCTAAATATCGTTTCAGAAGATTTTCTTATTAAGTTTCCACTCCTTGGCAAGCTTATCTATTGAAAGCCAGTTTCAAGATATAGCTGTTATAACCGTAGCTCCAACGAAACAGGGAAAGGTATTATTTCTGCCTGACCAATAGCCGTCATGGTAACGCCAAAAATATGTGAAAATTCGACATCCCATCAGTTTTAATAAGCTGATGTTCCGTTATGTCACGAAGATATAACCGTTATGAAGAATTAAATATTTTAAGATGCAAAAATTAGTTTTGATACATTTAGATTTCCCAGTGGAGAGACTTTTATGGTATCCTTTCAATTATGGTTATCACTGCATCAGTACCACTCAAACTATGTAAATGATCTCATTTAACCGTTTAATTCTTTTCTACAGAACGGTAAAAATGTAAGGTCGACATCAATGCAAATGAATTCTTGAAACTACCATTAGGTGCAATCCAATGATACTAGTATCATACATGACCTAACTCAAAATTCATTTGTGAACGTAGACTAATCTCTTTATGGCAAATCCGTGAAATGCAATTTTGTGTACTGTTAACTCAAAATTCATTTGTGAACAAATGTTCGCATAATGTAGCAATAAAGACAAAATTATGTAATGTAAATTTACCCACTATTTATTTCAACTGTAATAGTAAAATATCATTACTAGTGACTCCTATTCGAGTTGTTCCTAAATAGAGATGCATTCTGTAGATTCTACAGAATCACAAGAAAACAAAAAAATCCAGTAGCAAAATGTTAACCCCACTGGGAAGTGAACCGAGGCACTGACTTTCCTCTGACTTTCATGTCCTGCATGCTACCACTGAGCTAATTCGCCTATCTCCTGGAAGTCTCAGCCCGTAAATCCTTATGTAGCCATACCGTATTGATTCCAAAAAAACTCTAATTCCAAGAATCAATAGAACATGACTAAAGGGCTGAGGTTTCCAGCAGACAGACCTCCTCAATAGTCCAGCTGTTTGATTTTTTGACATTTGATATCTTTGTGACATTTTGACTGCTTTCAGAAAGAATATTTCACTTCTTTTAGGACTCGCACACCCTTCCAAAGTGAAATATTCTCTCAAAGCTACAATAACAGCATTGAGAGAGGTGAGGAGGGTGTGCTGGTCTTGAAAGAAGTGAACAATATTTCAGTTCCTTCCGGACCAGCACACCCTCCCAAAGTAAAATATTCTCTCAAATCTTCAATAACAGGATTGAGAGAGAATATTTCACTTTGGGAGGGTGTGCTGGTCCTGAAAGGTCAATACATGCAACAAGCAAAAATAACAATTGATAACATTTAAATTCCTCCCCCCCAAAAAATAATTTTTTTCCAAAAATGGATTATTTTGAAAAAAAAAAGAACTGATCCCTTAATAAATAATTAATTAGAAAAGAAATACAGGTGGCTCCCTGCTTATTGAAACTCCAAATCCAAAGTGAGGCTGAAGCTCATTTGCTTCCTGGACATCAAAGAGGTAAGATGTGTTTTTAAGTTTAAGGAAACCTCCCAAAGAGACTCACAGGAAGTGCTTATTGAAACACTTCAGACTTAATGAGACACCATAGGAAGTACTTAATGAGACTCTTCAGACTGAATGAGACTCCACAGGAAGTACTTATACAGACTCCTGACATTTAAAGACACTCTACAGGAAGTACTTATAGACACTCTTGAGACTAAGAGACACTCCACAGTAAATAGATCTACTTTAAGACACTCTTAAATGTGAATGAGATTCCACAAGAAGTGTTTATAGACACTCTGTAACTTACATCGAACTTAATTGAAATTGCTCAAACAAATTTCTTTCATATCAATAACACATGAAAACTGTTTATACAAAGAAAATTTTGTTTGAAACCTATATCAGAGATATATATATATGTTGTGCCAGCAAAGCGAGGAGGTTCGCCTGCTGGCAGTCAACCTTAATACTAGCCTCTCCTTCCGAGTGGAGAGGCGGGCAGCTGTCCTAAAACGCCTAAACACGCAAACCTCCTACTGTAAGGTTGGGGCGGCTGCACAGGTACTTATGGTAGCCCGAGCACACGGAGTAGTTACGCAAGAAAGAACAACAAAAACAGCCGCTTCATTTGAAGCGG
>JBCAUG010152624.1:0-20424 GCA_038406175.1 Haplosyllis leylae | reverse complement strand
AAAACAGCTATGTCCCTCATAGCTCTGATCCCGATCCTTGTTCCTGTCTCTCTCCCGGTTTCTCTCAGTGTGAATACACCATAAGAGTTAAATTCTCGGTGGTGGGCGCCAACCCACACTTTTGCAAAGTTTTCCGGAAAAAACATGGAAGTTTACCCAACCAAAGCTCCGCCAATAATCCCCTCCGATAAACTATTAAGCATTTCTTTCATCCCAGCATGTGAAAATCGTAATATTACCTTTGTCTCGTTGTCCTTGATTTTTTCATAAACTTCTTTGAGAGTTTCATAGTGGGGCCTTAAAAATTTCAATGGTTTAGGAACTGATGTCATTGACGTTGTTGAGGATTTGATTTGAGTTCTCAAACTTTCCAAAGCGGCTTTGTACAGACTTTGATCGGGTTCCTGAAATAAAGAACCACGTATGAAAACACACCCGTTGTGCTACAGACGCCTAAAGAGTATGCCAATTCAAACAAATGCTCGTAGTCGAACATTAAAGATATTGAATAGCTGGTCTCACCACAAGCCTCTCAACTAGCATATTCAACTCTTCTTGCAGTTGTTTGTCTTCCTCGGACTAAAATGAACACACAAATGGCTTATGTGAATTATCTGGAAAGGTAATGACTGAACGTTGAGGCACTTAATGCCAATGAACACTTGAAAATAAAACAATGACTTCAAACATGACAGATGACACAGCTGAATTTGAGGGGCAGTCTGTTCATTAGCTCGCAAAAAAATAAAGTATACAATTTTCGTCAATACTTAAAACTTTCTTCGAAGCTAAATTGAATGTAGCACAACTTGCCATCTCAACTTCTTTCTCATCTTGCTTTTTTTCGTCTTTTTTTTCTTCTTTTTTCTCCTTCTCGTTTTCCATCTTCGTTGTGGGTGCCGGCATCTTGAATCTCGTGACGTGCGATAAAAATCGAGAACTATTTACCCATGAAATACACAGACTACTTATCTGAGTGCCGTATTCTTCATCTAAGGCATAGTAGTTGCCAATTTTTGTTATTTATCGAAAAAGAAACAAAAAAAGAGAAAATGTTTTCATTTTAAAGAGCTGCCCAGCATGCATTACGTAAATATTTTTGTTTCAAAATGGCGTCTTTTGGTCTTCGAAAGGAAAAGTTGACATCTACATTTCACTACATAAAATCATTACTGTGGTACACGCGATCTTTTTAAGTGCGGTGTATGTAAAAGAAATAAACTTAGGATTAAATCATTTACTTAACAGGTACGTACATGGCTCCTGTACTTCAGACTCGACTTATTTTCATTGTTTCTAGGAAACTTTGTAAATAAGGTCTTTAGAATGAATGGTTGATTTTCATGCTTTCTTTCAATGCCATTTTTCAGGTTTTGTCGAAACAGCACTATCACTTCTAGGTATCCATAGTTCAGCAAAGGTAAGACCCAAGTAGAGACACGAAATGAATTTGTTTTCGATTCAGATTAATTTACGATTTCGAAATGTAGACGCTGTAGTTGTGAATTTAGAAAAGTAATCTAATCAGAAAACAATTTACAATCTTTGTAGATATTTTACCGGCAAAATGGCAGAGGCAGTAAAAGTAATTGTAAGATGTAGGCCAATGAACTCCAGAGAAAAGGGTCTGGACTGCAAAACTGTCGTTGGAATGGATAGCCAAACAATGCAATGCTCAATTCAGAATCCAGGCGATCCGAAATCACCTCCCAAAACATTTACATTTGATGGAGTTTACTTTGTCGATTCAACTACAGAACAGATATATGCAGATATTGGTTATCCACTGGTGGAGGTAAGTCAGTGCAGCTCAGTTTTCCCAACCAGTTTTATTGACTAGTGTGCAGTAAATTTCCACTCAGCACTTGAAAACTTTCTGTCAGAACTAAAGGTGACAACCATCTTTTGTGAATATTAGGGAATTTTTGATGTATTGGGTGTAAATATTGTGTCAACTGTGTCATTTTATTTTAACTAGGGTGTAACAGAAGGCTATAATGGTACGATATTTGCCTACGGACAAACGGGGTGTGGGAAATCATTCAGTATGCAAGGCATTACCGATCCACCAACGCAGAGAGGAATAATTCCCAGGTAGCTATAGTATCTTGCCGATCAAATTTTTTGATTGATTTCGATCAAAAGAATATTGGTGTTGTGGTGTATTCACATGTGTCTGTCTCCGGGACACCGGACCAGGACCGGGGAAAATACAGAACATTTCACATTATACAGGGACCGGGACCCATTGTTTCCTGTTGTGCTGATCCCGGTTTCGGTCCCGGAGTAAGCCAGTGTGATTAAACCATTAGTTGTTCCACAATATTATGTTACGTGAGTTAATTTGGCAAGTGAAATGCCGGATACCTGCTGAAATGATGGGTTTATTGTTTGGATTGTCAGGGCCTTTGACCATCTGTTTGAAACAATAACACTCAGTGAAGGAGCCAAATACCTGGTGCACGCATCATATTTAGAAATTTACAATGAGGAAATCAGAGACTTACTTGGAAAAGATACAAAACGAAAGTTAGATTTAAAGGAACATCCAGAGAAAGGTGTTTACGTACAAGGTACAGTATTAAATTTTTATAATTAGTGAAAGAAAAGTTGCGCATTGATCTGGGAAATGTTTGACAACAGTCCATGCGGCAATTTATTATTGATTGTTAGTGATACGAAGACATTTGATTTTAAGGATATTCAAAGTATCATTTACTTTGTATTGCAGACTTAACCAAACGGCAGTGTTTAAATGTAACTGACTGCAATAGAACAATGGAATTAGGATTTGGTAACAGATCTGTGGGAGCAACATTAATGAATGCTGACTCATCAAGAAGCCATTCTATTTTTACAATTTACATGGAGCGTTGTGACAAAGATGGAAAGGGCGAGGAACATATAAGAGCTGGGAAACTCAATCTAGTCGATTTAGCAGGAAGTGAAAGGCAAGCCAAAACAGGTATGTGTGTAGTTGTCGTTTAAATGAGCACTACAGTTTCTTGTTTAAAATTTCGGAAAAATTGTTTAGTTTTCAACACATGATTAATTAATTAGACTTTTGTTAAATATGCAGGCGCAACTGGTGATCGGCTCAAAGAAGCTACAAAAATCAACCTGTCGCTGTCAGCACTTGGTAATGTGATCTCAGCGTTGGTGGATGGCAAGTCAAAACACATTCCGTATCGTGATTCGAAACTCACTCGTCTGTTGCAGGATTCATTAGGTACGGAACAGAAATAATTGCGGCAATGCTTCGCTCTGAGTATTGTTAATAGAATATTTCTTGAAAAGTCCAATTGGGGCTTTGTAAGAAAGCAATGAATTTGGCAATAAGACCACAAAAGGTTTTTTTAATGTGGTAAATTATTGCATTAGAAATTAGAAAATAAATCATATCTTATTTTGTTCAGTTTACTTTATATTTTCCTTCCAGGTGGTAACACCAAAACTTTGATGGTTGCGTGCCTTTCACCTGCTGATAATAATTATGATGAGACCCTGAGTACTTTACGATACGCCAATCGTGCAAAAAATATCAAAAATAAACCGAAGATCAATGAAGATCCCAAGGACGCATTGTTAAGAGAGTACCAAGATGAAATCAAGAAACTGAAGGCAATGTTGCAGGCTCAGATGAATGGAGGTAGTCAATACATAATAGAAACATGTTTAACAAGAAAGTCCTCCTGCGTGCCGCAAGATTCGTACCGCCCACGGCGTAGCCTTTCCGAGGAGGGGGATTTCTACCCTGTACTGTCACTGATGCTGTCCCGTGGGCAGGCATGGGGTACCCCCTCTCCGGTGGGGGCGGGGTTACCCTCTGTCCTCTACCGGAGGGGGGGGGGTACCCCTATCCTGTCTGTACTACGTACGCAGGCGGAAATTACAGTAGGAGATGATTGTATAAAATTGTATCGGTGCACTCTCAAGAAGAATGTTCAAAGTTTATTTTCTGACATCCGGTGTTCAAGCAGGTCATTGTCTATTTTGCAGGTGAACTTCCAAAAGACTTCTTGGCTGCAATGGCAAATGCTGGCAAACCAACTCAACCCTCGGAACGTATTGTAGAAAAAGTTGTTCAGGTTGAAGGGGGCGGACAAGAAATGCAGGAAAAACTGGAAGAGGAGCGCTCTCGTCTCGAACAGGTTTACCCTTTTGCTTTTAACGATCGGTGAAAATGGCTTTTTGGATTAGTTTAAAGTACGGCCTCCCATTAGCATTACGAGGCAATACCGACCACGGCCCCGTCCCTATTCTTCTTTTATCCTCAGTGATCATGACAGACCAGACCTGGCTGGGGGGACGAGGTAGGGGTACCTCACTGGTACTGGCTCACCTACATGACTGGCCAGGTGGGGTTGAGGGGGGCAGGTCACCTACCTAACTGGCTGGGAGAGGAGTGCAGGAGGGTGGGCAGGGTGTGGCCTACCTGTATGGGGGGTGGTGAGTAACCTACCCACCTGACTGAGATGGTTGGTGACCCCTTACCCTGTGAACAGAAGGGACAGACAGCTATGAAAACATTACCTTCCCTCCTACTATATGAGTGGTCGGTAAAAAATTGTATTGGCACCTCGTTGCACAGACCTATACAACTTGCATTCATTTGCTTCTTTCCGAGACAAATTTTGAATGACATCAACAACCTATTTTAGGCATCAGAAAGGGAAAAACTGAGAATTGTGAGTCCTTTGATTCAAATGCATAACTGTCACATTGACTGGTTATTTTTATTGAACTAAGTTTAAATTACATTACTACAGTGTGACAGCTATGGCAATTTATATTCTGTATACTTACAAATGTGATAACAATGATTATACTTCGTAGTGGGTATAGATTATTTCTTTGTTGATTCTAGTGAGTTTAGATTATTTCATTCACTACGTTTTAATGTAATGTAACATTTAGCAGTAGCTAAAGCTACAAACTGGTCAACTCTAGTTTGTAATGTAACGACATCTCATGAAAAGTTGTTATTTTGAAATAAACTGTACATAGTGATAGATTAAAGCAGAATAGTGCAATATTCAAACCAAAAGTAAAAAGGCTGAATTCACTTTAAATTTTGCGATAATTTTATTAATTTTCTGATTATTTATCAAAGAAAACATTCTACCTTGTCCATTTCATTACGTAGGCAAATACGGTGATGATATTTTTAGAAGTTTAAATAAATCTAGTAAACTAGTCATCTGTTTTTGTAGCCAAGATTGTAATTGATCTTCAATTCTCCGTCTGAACTTCCTTGTGAATACACTGGGTCCCGCTTACAATGAGTTCGCTTACTACGAGCACCCACCTACAACGAGTAGATTTCTTTGCATCAAAATCATTGACAGCAATGTTAAAAAGTTCGGTTACTTTGAGCACCCTCTTACAACGAGCAGTTTCCTTTGCATCTATTTGCTCGTTACAAGCGGAACCCAGTGTACTGTTGGCGTTCACATAGATTATCATTGTTCATACAGTTTGAAATTTGACCATATGTGTATTTGTTTTCCAGGAGTACGAACACAGAATGGAAGAGATGCAGCGAAAGATGGACACTGAAAAGAAAGAAAAAGAGCAGATACAGGCTGATATGGCAGCGCTGCGCGAACAGTATGAACGGGATTTGGCGTCAATCGACCAACAGGCGAAATACGTTAAGTCTCCTGGACAGCAGAATGGTATGTCGTAAAGTTGTGTTTTGTTATTTAGGTACAAACATTTTGCTTGTTTTTAATTTTGAATAAGAACGATCACTGTTTTTGTGATGTTAGTGATTTTACTGTTTAGAACAAAATCTATGAAAGATGCTCCGTCACTTTTTGTCGTTCAGTGTGTCAACACAAAGATCACTATTTGTAGCAGAAATGTTCCGCAAAATTTTTCACTACGCGAAGTTGAATGATAAAAAGTTGAATGATAGTTGCTTAATCATTTAATGGTTTCCAAGTTTTACGTGTTATGTTGATTTTGGCACAGACTATCTCATGTCACCTCGAATCCTGAAAGCCCACGATGGTGACATTCTTGAGGCACCACACCCTGCATCTGAATCTGGCGTCTTTCACGACCCAAATGGTTTTGCACTGAGTGAGTCACTGTTCCACTCTTGATTTAAATTAGTTGATACCCAGATCTGTGATCTTGCACTTGCAGTACGTAGTGTAAGCAATCCATTGCACTTCGTGAATGCGTTTAATTTTGTGTACATGTAAAGTAAATATCATACTCAACAACTACAACAGATTTTTCCCTGTACGGCAGAATTAATTTATATTTTTACATCGTAAGTGATCTTTGCAATGACATACTATTCATCTTATTTGTAACCAGATGGCACAGTGGCTATTCCTGGTCAGGACCCGTCTTCATCTTCTTCTCAATCAGTAAGTATGGTTACGTTTCTCACTGTAATTATTCAAATCACGTTTCAGAAACGTTATCAGTCTGTAAAATTCTTTCCTGTGCAATGTCCAATGCATGTGTTTCTGTAGTATTTCGCTGATGAAGTTGAAGATGCAACATTACCAGAGCACTTGAGAGGCCCGCAAGAAGTTCAACATGCGGAGCATATTTCAACAACGAGCACACTAGACGATGGTACGCAGGCCCCTCGAGGATCTCCAACAGAGATGAACCAAATGAAAGTCGATGCGATGAGAAGGTAATCACTTTCTTGTCAATAGTTTAACATTCAACACAGTCTTTGATTTTGGACATAGGGGGTGAAAGCATCTAAAAAAAGACTGTTATGCCTGAAGTTCAAGCAATTGTCTTTTTAGATGCATTCACTCCCTATGTCCAAAATCAAGCATAAAAATGTTTTTTCTTTTCATTTACAAGTTTGTAAACCACAAAATGCACATATTTGAATGATTTTCATGATGAGCGCTTATTAGCGTGTCTGTCTTTATAACCGTACTCATGCTGTATAACTTTGTACGCTTCCTGCAGAGGATCTGTACTTGAGGTGCAGGCTATTGAAAGGTAACCATGGTAACAAAGCGGACATGCACCATACATTATGAAAAGAAACTAATCACGTCTCTGGTTTATTAAGTGACAAAAACTGTGTACATATAGAGGGGTCAAATTCCCATACGATCCTGCTGTTGGTCAATTGGCTGAGACATTTTTTTCAGAAATAACTTGTAAATAGCAGTAGCTCACAGTTGCAGGAATAAAAAATAAAAATAAACCAATTTGTCATCTTAGGGTTCATTCACGCCGACCGAAGGGGAAAATGATCAAAGAGAAAACTATAAACATCAAAGAAAATTTTGGCTTCCGCGTTTGTTCTGTGTGAATGGGCCTTGAGGCTTGGACGGAAATATAATTTTATTTGGAGTCTCTTTGGTGTCACTTCTGGATCCTTTAATTTCTCTGCACGCGTTCATTGAAAGTGGTTTGATTGATTGATATGGTGTTTGTTTCATCACATTATTTTGCATTCCATGCATTCTGAAGATTTGAAGGATTTGTTACACTTATCACTAAATATATGAAATTGTTCCAAATGAATCAAATCACAAATAGTGTGGATCGTTCACTACACTGAAAACGATCAAAAGCACAGCTTTCGTTGTGAAATATATTTGTTGGTCTGTTCATTAAATGTTACTTTTCTAATTTAAACCGATGTAAAGTTTATATTAAAGAATCACCAGAAATATCACATTTTGATATTCTTAGGCTTCAACAACTCGAGAGTGCAATGGTTGGTGGTGAGCAGGCGGCAAACGAGGAACTGAAACAAAAACGAAAGAAAAAACTTAAGCATGTCGAAGAAAGGAGACTGCGATTGGCAGGTCTGTCTTTCACTTTTACTAGCTTCCTGTAGAATAATCGGGCAAGACAAATAACGGAACGTGTGTTACCAAATTACACTATCCACTTGTTTTTCGTACCACAGAGGCTGTTGCAAAGATGGATGATGATGGAATCATCATGTCAGTGTACGACGATATTCATGAAGAACTGAAGGCGAAGAACAAGGCCATTGAGAAGCTCAAGACCTCGGTAATTAGAGTCGTATTTCGAAATGAGGGTATCATTAAAACGAGAAATTTTGCGAGACCAGTGCGCAACTATGTTTGGTTAATCTCTGGTACTGCACCTGCTTGATATTTTGATCGTCAGGAGGAATCCCTGCCGAATGGTGCTAGCGAGCCTAAGGTTGTAGTTTCAAACATTTATCACCAAATCGATGCATGGCGGATACCGAAAGTTTGATATACATTACTTCCTGTTTGAGAAGTTTAATCAAGAAAGTACAGAAATATTCTTTTTTTTAACATCAGCTAAATGCAAGTCAGCAGGAAAACACTGATTTGGCCTCAGAGTTTGAATTCGACCGTATCGACTATTTGGACACGATCCGTAAGCAGGACCGACAGCTAAAGCTGCTGCAGTCGATTATCGACAAGGTGCACCCCTGTCTGAGACGAGATTGTAATTACGCTAATCTGGATAAAGTTAAAGCCGAAAGCAGTTGGATAGAAGATGAACAACGGTGGATTTTACCGAAGATGTCAATTGTCAATGTAAAGATGCCAAATATAGGTGAGTTGCTGACTTCAGTTTAGGACAAAATCTTGTGAATAGATATTTCAGGGAAAAACTCCACAGGAAATTTTACGTCAGAAGCAATATTATTTCAAGCCTGAAGCGCTAGATCTCGTAAAATTTAGTAGAATACAGAATGCGGCGATTTTGTTTACTAAGTGTCTAAAAATGCCTGGAATAATTGGCCGTATTCATTCTTCAAATGGGTTGCTCAGCTGGACAAGGGAGTAAGTACATTTCGTTGAGTCCTACGAGTATTTTTTGTTAGCACACATTTCTCTAGATATTGGCGTGCATGTGATGTCATTTATACTTAAGGCTTGTTTACACGTAACGTTTGCGTGTGCGTCTGCGTCAGCGTTTATGTCAAGTTTCGTATTGAGTGAATAATGACGCAAATGCACACACAGAGAATGGCTTCAGACCCATTCTCTACGTCAACCATTGACTCAATACAAAACTTGACACACACGCAAACGCTACGTGTAAACAGATCTGTAAACGTATACATATTTACTATTGCTACAGTTGTGTCATGTGAAAACAGTAAAAATGCGTTGTGTTGAAAATATTCAACTTTAGAGATGGTCATTTGTACTTTTGGAATTTTCCTCGGCTGTTTGAAAATACAGTAAATCAGTTTGAGAACGAGGACGGTATTTCTATGAGTTCGAAAGATAATTTGGACCCATAGAACGCCCCTCCCCCTTCCAAAAAATACACTTCCTCGGATATTGAACACGAATAGTTTCTCCTCACTTACAATAATTTCTGCACATAGGCATTGGATTTTGTGTCACGTGTCAGGGAAAAGTCAAGAGAAAAACAAAATTTTCTACAGGTCAGGGAATTGTCAGGGAATTTGTAAAAAAAAATATCAGGGAATTTTGGCCATTTGATCAATGTCAGGGAATTTTGTCATGACAATTAAATTTTTTCTTAAAATGATTAACCTTTTTTTTTTGCTTTCATACTTTTTCAAGTCCAAAGATTTTGTTAGCCTTGCTTCACTCAGCATACATTCCCATCATACCTTTTTCAAAATGCTTCATTACTTCTATGACTGCTATTTTTTTACATTAAAATTGCTTTATGGCAAACACATTTAATATAAATATTTTTAATTGTATTTTTAATTGTTTTGTGGATAATCCTTGTTTTTATCTTTGAAAAATAAGGTAAATTGTTAGGGAAAAAATAGCCATATGTCAGGGAAATGTCAGAGAATTTTGAACCGACTCAAATGTAGCAACCCTGAGAAATTATCACGTATATGGGACAATAGAATGCGGTGTCATGGGCATGTCTAATATTGTGTGGTTTTGTTTAACTGAAATATCTGTCAAGGTGTACGATGATCAGCAATTTGTTCATTACTTTGGTGCAGTCATTACTTATGTCACAAAACTTTAGAACGTTGGGCAAATGATTTGGCAAGATTTAGCTTAGTTATAAAATGTGCGAGTAGTAATAATATTCTTCACCGGTTTCTCATGTCCTCTATATTTATGCGCAGGAGTGATGCCAGGAGGCCGGGGTCCAGAACCTAGAGCATATCCTATGAATGGTGAAGTCCATGCAAGTGATCTTCAGGATCGATTCAAAGAGGTACGTTCTCTCATGTGTTCAGCTGTGCCAATAGTTAAGTGACATATTTGAAGCCTTGTTGAACTGACTGGACAATTTTTTCTCATTTGTCCCGGCAGAAACTACAAGCCAGTGATGCTGAACAACACGCGTCGGAGTATTTCCGTCCGAAACGTACTGATAAAATACTCAGCCAGAGAGATGATAGGCATCATAAAGGTAAAAAAAAATTAATCGATCAAGTTGACCCAAAGTTGAAATAATTTTGATAATAAAAGACAGTACGTGTTATGTTTCACTCATTCTGATGGCTGATTCACACAGAACTTGAGTGGGACCGTGCCAGATCGCACCGGGAGTGGGACAAATCTAATGCCAAATTATAGGTACAGGTACAAATGCAGTTCAAGTTGTAGTCTGAAAACTGTCAATAATAAGTGAGTTAATTTGTCCTGGTCACGGTATACGTCCCATTGAAGTTCTGTCTGAATCAGCCGTGGTAGAGACCGATAAAGATACGGATAAAATTGCTCACAACCCGATGGGAATTTGCCTCATTCTGTCCCTCAGCAGTATGAACACCACGCAATTCAAGCCGTTTTTTATCGGTCTCTGTATCTGTCTCGGTGTCTGTCAGTGTGAACACACCATTAGAGATCATACAAACTGGGTGGATTTCCTATTTCATGGAAAAAAAATGGCCAATATTGTTTCTCGTTAGCATATCGCAACCACAGTCCCGGTACTTCGCAGTATGCGAATGGATCAAGCAGCCCACGGAATGTTAGTAACGGATGGCAAGACGAGCCAAATCCCGACCAACTCCGAGCAGCGGCAGTGCACGGTACACTACCCACTGATGACTTATTTCGCAAACCTACCCGCCTCGATGCGTTACCCTTAACACCTCTTGGATCTGCATCGAAAAAGAAGAAAAAGAGAGCTTTGTTTTTCAATACTATGGATCAGTTATAAGTTAGCAAGATAAAGTTTACTTAACAATGTGTACAATTAATACAGTAGAAACTTATCTTAATCAGCATATTCAGTTAAAATACTTGGGGCTTCTTTTTTTTTTTTTTGGCTTTTTGCGTAAATTGGTATAATTATACAGCGTCTGACCGCCATTCGCGCAGTATTTATCATTATTAAATAACTTGTTATGTATGTCCAAACATAAATTAAAATGTCTTTGCTGAATATATTCTACAAGTGATTTGCTCAACAAGATACTGCATGCAATGCACAGTACAGGCCAAATGTTACTGGTAGCTACAGGGGGAATCATCCACGAAGTACAAAATTAGTGCTATCATTTGATCCTCAACATTTGTCGCAAAGAAGCTGTTATTGTCCTGATATTTTTCTGATTTTCTTCTAGAAACGAATATTTGCTGAATATTTAGGGCTATTCAAGATAAGTTCTACAGTATTAATTAAGGCATCATGATTGATCAATCTTTGTTGACCAGCTGAATTTGGAATCGAGCAATGTTTGATATAATGCTGGAATTCTATTGTAGGATATTGTCCGGAACAAAAATCAGTTGTTTCTGTTTCACGCTTACTTTTTAGGCACATTTATCTTTGATCAGCGAGAAATACCGTTTGTGAAAATTTGTTCCTAATTTTAGAGCATTATCATATTTATTTATTATTGTAACATGCCGTCAAATGTAAAATCTCAGTTTACAAAAGAAAAGTTGATATTATCATCATGGTGGGAAAGTATTGTCCACACTACCGGAGTATATCCTGTTGTTGTCCGTAGCATGAAGTAAATTTTAAGAGTCAAATTAAGTATTTATTTAGAAAAGGCGAAGTTAAAGAGACTGAGGAGAGAATTTCACCTGATCGCTGCATTGTATTTTGGTGGACTGTATTTGTAAATACAGTACATGTGTACTTGAGTAAGTACGTTTCCCGGTTGATTTGCCTGCAGACGAGGATAGTCTTATCAAAGTTTGGGGTGAGGTTGGTAGCATAATTGCTAAATGTGTTACATATTAACAAGTTTTTCGTTAAGTAGTCGTTGATGAAATGTTGAAAGAGATGTATTTTTTTCTCGCACGCTGTGATATTATTGTGCACAAATCCGTCCAAAATCCTTATCTCACAATGTATTCACAGACTGCCATGTGTGTCTTGCTAAGAAATGTTAGTTGTCATGCCAAATGAACACTGAAAAGGGTTATTTGCTCAATGCCGTTTTATTTCCTCACCTTCTCAAGTCCGAACGGCAGGTAACTTAATTCATAAACGAAATTGTTATTGCGGAAAATAGTTACGAAAAGAAATGGACAGTATGATACAAACTGTTTGATTAGCAGTATCTTGTTAGGGTCTGTTTACACGTTCCGACATCGTGCCCGTCGCCATCAAAGTTTAACATTGTGTTAATACTGACGGGCCGTCTGACAGGCAGAATGGGTTCCACACCCATTCTGCCCGTCAGACAGCCCATCACCATTGGCACAATTATAAAACTTGACAGTGACGGGCGCGGTGTCGGAGACGGGATCGGAACGTGTAAACAGAGCTTTAAACTTTTGAGTACATCAAGTTGAAAATAAGTTTCCACCTGATAAATAATTGGGATGTCTTGAAGCAATGCTGTTTGGACACTCAGCATGGAGAAGTGGCATGAATCTCTCGCGGCTTCGAAATGTAACCCACTCCAAATTAAGTCGAGCAATACTGTTGTTATTACATTATCAAAGTATTATTCATATTTGTGTTCCTATCCAATTTATATGCAGCAATAAGAAAGTACGCAAAAGCTTTATTTGAAATTTAAATTCTCGATAAATGCCGTTTGTTGTTGGTCACGTCCAAGATTCAGGCTTATTCGAAAATTAAGTACAAGAGCAATCACTTTCAAAGCTGCATTTGTGTACAGAACTGCTACTATACACTGGATAATCAAATGATGTTTTTATATTGTGATGATACTATTTTATTACAATATGTATCAATGTTATGTATATATTATAATTTTATATTTATTAATGTTATGCAGTAGCTGTGATGTATCAAAAGCTCATCTTTGAAACTTTTTGAACTGAAGAAGCTGAAACCTTTTACCACTACATTTATGTTACAAAGAACTTAGCCTCGCATTTTGCTGTGAAGATTTCAACGTTACACAATTTTTACACGTACAACTTTGTGTTGTGAAAAATGTAAAACTCATAAAAGAACAGAAAAACAAGAACAGATTCATGGTTCATCCACACTCATCGAGACCGAGACCAAGAAATTTACAGCGGATTTAAGACCGAAACCGAGAAGAGTCGGTACCATGGACATCCATTGTAATACGCAGTGTGAATGACACTATCACAGTATAGTTTCACTTGTAGTGTTTTATGGCGTATTCCGACTGACACCGAATCTGAACACAGATTTTAATGGATACAATGATATTACTTCATTGGTGTCGGTCTCGGTCAGTGTAAATTGGCAAATACCGTCCACTTGGCAAACTAACTGCTACTGAACGAGTCTTACTACATTCCAAAGAGTTATCGTATTTTAAAGTACCATGTGCCTTTGTAGTCTGAATAGTTTATTTTCTGGAATCCCACATACCAGTACCAATATAAGAAGAATTAATCATTTGAATGTATAACGCAGTAATGATATTAACCGTTTATTTCTGTGATAGAATAGTTGGCTTGTACAACTATATTGCTGTTGTCTTTTTGTAGCCGTGTTTACAATAGAAACGCGTGTTCTCACAGTGCTGATTTAATCGTTTTTGATTTCTGCACTCAATATGGCAATCATTGCGTCGACGTATTTAATCATATGTCATTTTTTATTTCACAAATAAGGGCTAGTCAAGAGAGTATATTTCCATTGAAATAAAACAGTTACAGGCGTGCAGTGCCAACTTTACTTTTTGTACACTTTTCATTTTCCAATTAAAAAGTGTGGTTAATGTGTATGGATTTAACTAGAGTCTCGCTTGTTCCAGGAAAGTTATCGAAATCTTGTAACCCGATTGGGAACCTTCAGTTAATGAAAAAAGAAAGCGAATTCTTAGATGACATACCTGCAGTGGTCAGTGTATATTGATTCTGTTATCAAAGCAATAACGCTGTGGGTATCTCATACAAAGCCATTACGTTCGTAAAGATTTAAAACCTGGAGATCCCTTAATTCGCATTCCTTACAATCATTGAAACAGCGGGTTTTCTCCCCAAGCCATTGCCACTGCACACAAGTACGTACTTTGAACGGACCCCTGTGATTCCCTTTTGATGGTTTGGTTGTGTGCCAAATTTCAACATGTCAATCGGTTTTCTTCACGAATGCCATGTGTTAAGGCATGTAATCACCCAGACCTTTAGGCTATTACCAATAAATCATATGAAAAAGCAATAAGTTTTGTCGTTTTTTCAAGTTTTGCTTTGCAAGTTCGCGCATGAAGTGGAAACCGTAAAATGTTGACGGAATTAAGAGATCGGTAATAACACAATCATTCTTTGACAGTTTTGAGACTTTATTTTGATTCATAGCAGTACACTTTGTACTAATCATATTCTCACACAAACTACAAGACGCAGTAAAAACAATAAATAACTTGACTATCATACCTCAATTTTATATACCTCAGAAACAATGAGAATCCACTGAAAGAAAGATTCACGTGCGCGACAGTAAACGACTTCCAAGATACGGACAAAGCTCAAAATAATCTTCCGTCACAACTACAATTTTTTGCCGACTGGCAAAACTCGCCAGTTAGGTTTTCACTTTCGATAACAAATCAAACCAACACTATTTTATCGTAAATTAAAATTATGACAATGAAAAAGCAGAAAGGGTACTCGTGTAAAGATTGCAGACACTACGAACCTTACAATTTCTTTCAGCAATTCTCCAGTTTAACAACATATAACATTACTGGAAACAATATTAATTTATTGTTTGAGCCGACGATACAACAAAATTAGCGCGCACACGCAGACTAATGCCGCAAACCAATTGGTTTCACTTCTTTTTCAGCAAAACCAAAAACCGTTGACACGTAGTCAGCAATTCTTGTGGGGAGTAATGGGTACAAGGAAAGTAATGTTCCAACTCCTGGCCCCACTGTAAACTTCTCTCTTGGCCTTTTTGACAAGAGTCCACTACGTAACGCACGTATTACTGGTGTGAGATCACTGGGATAGCGTGGGAATGATGATTCAAAGTTATCACTAATACTGTCCAGATATTCTCGACCGTATGCGGCTTTTGATTCTTCATCTAGATTTCTCCATACAATATCCCTCTTTTCTTTCATAGTTTGTTGATTTAAACCAGCTGCAAAATAAAATCACGTTTCCATTAAAAAATCATTTTCTTCATTAAAATACTCTAATTATAAAAGGAATATAGCACATTTCCGTTTATCATCTACAATCTGCTTGCAAAATTAATTATTTACACCATAAGCTGAAGAACGCACCTGTTTTGTAGCCAGATGGTTGGACTAAAGACACCATTACACCCCATTTCTTCATTTCTAGCCGCAGCACATCAGTGTAGGCTTCAATACCGTGTTTGGAAACACAGTAAGCGCCGAGGCACTCGAAAGGCACTTTACCTGAAACAAAATTAAAAAGATTTCAGATACAAAGCTCAAAGGTATATTTTTGTGAATAATCTTTTCTAAAAGATACTTTAATTCTCACCTGTAACTGATGACATATTGACGATTCGCCCTTGTGTCTTTCTTATTAGAGGTAGAAATTTTTTGGTCATATTAATCATGCCCATCAAGTTTACTTCCAGAACGTCCCGAAAAACCTTCTCTGATGTCATTTCCAATTCCGATACATACCAAATTCCAGCATTGTTTACTAGTCCCCAGAGACCTACCAGAAGATACCTCATTAAACATAAGATTTTTTTTATCATGTTACACTGAGAATCATATTTCTGATTGCATTCATTTTATTCATATCCTGCTAGAATATCTTATATTTTTCCAGCAATTTCCAATTTTATCTATACCTTCTCCATTTAGTTGTTCTGTAATATAGGCAAAAGCATTTTCAATTTGTTTTCTGCTTGTAACATCCAACTGGATAACTTTCATCCTGCAACAAACGATTATATGTGATACTCAGCATGTACTTCAGTAAAGTATTGCTTTAAATTCACACGGAGACAAAAGTCATTTGACTGACACTCAACATCTCTCAGGTCTACATCAGTTTGTTAGACAATATTATTACTTATCTTGAGAGTAATCTGAACTAGCTTCAAACACGCTTGCACATATTTGACCAAATACCCTTTTGGTAAATGTTTACGTACCGTGATGAACCCTTATGTTCTAGTTCTATGGCACCTGGCGCGTTTTTGTAAAGACATCCAGCGAAGACAGTCATGCCAACACTGTCCAGTTTCAACGCAAGTGCATGTCCAAATCCACTGTCACAACCTGAAAATGGACTTCTTATTTAGCGCCACATACCACTTTCCAGAGACAAACCCCTTAATTGCAACAACAGATAGTTAGGGACTCTGTCAATTCTAACGTAACTTTTCTACCTTCACATATGTATCATCCTGATTCTAGTTCCGAGGAATGCACATGGAAACAGAGGCAAGACACAACAACATACTGTATGAAACTTACCCGTGATTAACACAGACTTGTTGCCAACCGGCAAATGACTAGCAGGGAGTATTGAATAAATAAGTAAACAGCCTAATCCGAATATTGCCACTCCTGACGGCCCTTTGAGGAAAAAGTGACACAACGGTTCTCCGATAAAAAGAACACCAAGACTGAGCACTGAACGAAACCCGAATCTAAACTCATGTGTTAAGAATTTAGAAAGCACAGCCATTGCGAACACAATTGTTATTGAGGAATACAACAGGGAATAAAAGACGAAGTCGTCATCAATGACATCCCCGTTGTGCTCCATTGTTGTATCCATGTTGTGAATTTGATTAGTTGTGGAATTAAGGTTCTTAAGCTCTAAATAATCCGATTAAGCCACAGCTAGCGAGGCGCCATTTTACCGGTTCTACCAAAAGTTTAAGAAAGAACCACGGTGATTGGTTACAAAGTGAATAATCTATGTAAAATAAAATGTCATTGGCTGGAAAATTTGTAGACTGGATTTACGACAAATTAGACTGGAAAAGTTGAAATGAAGATGAAGCCACATTTTACCTTTGCGGAAGGGATACTCTTCTTTGTTGGGTTAAATCTCGGATTATGCGAGGTAAGTCTGCTTCTGCTTGTCCACTTGCTGAGCTTGACTTTATTTACAAGACGCCTGAGATCGAGTAGGCGGTGAAATGTTGGGAACATTCTTCATGCTATGATAGTCTATTGAATAGATCTAGATCTAGTGTGGGATATGTGACCCCCCCAAAAAACCTATACAGCCAACACACCCCCTACATTTAGTGAATGCGCCTTTCTATCATCAACTATTGATTAATACCTACCATTTGTGAAAATTTGGTTTTGTAAATTGTGAGTTTAATGAAAATTAATAAAAATGAGAACTAAATCAAAGCTAAGTTTCACCAACTACCAGTAATTCAATCTAGTAAACACTTTGGTTCCCCAGTCTGACTTTGATTTACCAGTGGGTGAGGAACTTGGACTAATAAGGAGACATTAGGTAAATTTTCTAAAGGTGTTTAGTTGTTTTGAAGTGTGAAAATTAAACTTGATAACTACAGTACCAAAGTTTCTGAACCTGTTCAATGAATTCAAGAACATATTCAAAGTCATTGGGTAGTTGATTCATTTGGCCATTGGAAATTAATTTTTACAATTTCAAAAGTGGCAGGTCTACTTGTACCAGATATCACAAAACACTGAAGAAGTAACAAACAAGAAATTCAGAGTTTCCAAGTACAATCATTTATTAATTATATTTTATAGACACAGATTGCTGATACTTTGACAACTTCTTACTTATATATCATCCATTCACCAATCACCAAAAAACACTTAATACCTTGATTTATTTTGAGGAGAGTAAGCAAGCAGGGGACACAAAGTTATATGTTTATATTGCTTAAGCCTTTACCATTCACTACTCTCATATAGGTCAGCAGTCTGTGTGGATGTCCTACTTACCTAAAAGCTGTCACAAAGCACATGCAGTGCTTCTGATAATGAAGGGTTTCAACTGAACTTTTACCCCAGACACTAGTCCCAGACACATTTATCTCTGGCAAATAAAATACACTTGCATCCTGGATAAAAGCCAATGATCTCAAAGTAAACCATGTCAAGACACAGATCAAAATAGAAACATGCTCTCCCATGCTCTGAACTGTCAGCTGCAACATGCTCTCACATGCTTCTGAACTGTAAGTGACAACATGCTCTCACATGCTCATGAATGGTAAAGGGTTAATGTAAGATTGTCAAATTGTGTATGCAACCTATGCACTGCTGGCAGCATATGCACAACATGAACAGTGCATATATGATCCAAATGCACAATATACATGTACAATAAGAGCATTAAGTTACAACACCTTTGCTACAGGTGTCTGTTAACTGTAACAATGGTTATAACTGTGTAGGGAACTAGTACATTCCAATTTCATGGTAGCTAATAAAAATGTATCCATATCCCATGTGCTGTTGGTGCTCATGCACAGCACACACAATCTGCATAGTATGAACAATATGGGCAGTCAACCTAGTTCTTTGCACACAGTAACTTAACTGGCATGTCTCCCTCCTCAATATTTTTTTGAAAAACAGGACATTGCATAAAACAGTTTGCAATACATAGTTCTTTTCAGAGCAACTTAACTGACATAAATGTCTCCTTCCTCAACATTTTTGGAACAAGAATACCTACCAGCATTGTGTTGCACCTGCACCTGTTTAGCTTTGTTAAGATGGACACTTATTATAGTGAAGCATATTTCTGAAAAGTTTTTATCAAGAGTTCATGCTGAAATTGTGAGACACCTTTTTCTGAGGTCCCCATCCATACACCTATGAAATGGAACTGACGACCAAAGTCTCTGGGATAAAAAGGGTTAAGTATATATGGTGTAATTTAGCAATTATCAATGCTAAGAACAATCATTTATGATTCAGCACTCATACTTGTTTTTAGCTTTCAAATATCTACTTTTTAGCATATGTGGTGTCATTTAGTACTTGTAATGTCATTAGGAATCAGTGGTGTCAATAAGTAAGATGGAGAGCCATTTAGTGTCAATATTTGAAATCAATCTTTTGAGCCACCTAGTGTCAAAAATTGAAATTAAAATCTGTCTACAAGCAAGAAAACAAACAAGCAAACAAACACCATAGTGAGAAGATAAGTCGCTCTGCTTTATTAAATCAGTACACGGCATTGCCCAAAACATCTTCAATGCTGAAATTTCAAATGTCTGTGGAGATTACTATTGCAACTATATTGCCTTTGTTCATGTTAGTAATGGCAACGACAGCAATTATTATCAGGGTCCTCACATCTAACCCGAAGTAAATTTTTTAGGCACTTTCCAGATGTACAAATATTGTTTTCGGCCTCAATAACATGTACCGGCTTGCTCACTACGAAAATTTATTAAAGGAATAGATTTGATAATTCTTGTCCTTCAAAATAAATTGATTTGATAAAAACATTCAAGAATCTTTTTCACTGCATTTTGCACATTGGAATAAAATATTTGGAGAACATTAACATTTTGCTCAACAATGCGGAAAACAAACGCTGTCACTTCTTTCCAAACAAGAATGCTCATCAGCATTGCGTCGCACCGCTTGAATTTGCTTGTACTTGATATCATTTTTTGCGCGCATGGAGGTTCATCAATAAAAAATATACTGTACATACTAGCATTTTACTGGCTGGGTTTTGGTCCGAACATACCCCGAGCCAAATCTGTAGGGGGGGGGGGGGGTTATTCAGTATGAATTTGTATCAAGCCAAATCTGGTGTTACCTCATTTTAGGTGGGTTGGTGGGTAGGCAGTTGGGTGTGGTCTGAGAAAACATTTTTGGTCTGAATTTGTATCAAGCCAAATCTGGTATGATCTCATTTTGGGTGGGTAGGTGGTCCCAAGTCAAATCTTGTGTTATCTCACTTCCAGAGAGGAGTTGTCTGTCAGTCAGTGGCCACAATCAACCAACCAATCGTCCCAATTTACTGACTGACACTATAGTGACCAGATAGTCGCCCCGCTCATTGAAGCGGCGCGACTAAAAATGTAATCTAACAAGAAAGTCCTCCTGCGTGAACGCAAGAGGCATACCGCCCGCTGCATAGCCAA
>JBCAUG010152513.1:0-20424 GCA_038406175.1 Haplosyllis leylae | reverse complement strand
AGTACCCCCCCCCGGTTGACAGACAGACAGATGTAAAACTATTACCTTCCCTCCGTACTACGTACGCGGTCGGTAATGATGATAATTACACCTACGAATACTCAACAGGCGCAAGGAAGTTGTGAGTCCCGATGAAGTGAATTGGCTATTGGTTTTAATGACGTTGGTTGTTTTGTTAAGGATGGCTCGGATGAAGATTCGTTAGAAAGCGAACAGACCGATTCACAGGAGTCACGCTCCAACAAACACGGGATGAACGGAGTGAAGAAAGGAGGACATGACTGGGAGATCATGGACGGACTCAAGGTAGGACAAATACACGCATACATGCACACACGCACACCACACATAATCAAATGGAAACCCCAACTTACACGGGTTAATAAATGTGTCTCGCAAAAATGTACCATTTACGAACATTTTACACTGAAATTGACTCCAACTGAGCAGATGAAGGTTTAATAATGCTTTTAATACCAAGTACATCGTGTGTCCGACAAACACGTAATATCCAATATTTTATTACCATGCATCAGACAAAACCCTATTGACTGCACCCAATGTTTTCATTACAAACTATCAGATGAACCCTTAATGACTGTACCCAATGTTTAATTATCACCATGTATCAGACGGACCCTCAGTGACTCTGCCCAATGTGTTATGTAATATATTAGACGAACCCTGTGTAACTGTAGTGTTTTTATTCTCATGTATCAGATGAACCCTTAATTACTTACTGTACCCAATGTTTTTTTTTTAATTTTCATGAACCCAGACCAAGGTTTGTTAATCAGCTGATTAAGTGTAAACAACTCGATCTGTATCTTAGTTACGTTTAAGTGTCAGATTGATGTAAGTCTATTCCAATAAAAATAATAACGCAACAAATAAGGAAATTAAATATTAGAATTTATGAGACACTTTATTATTTTTTTGCTTCAAAATTATTTTATTTCAATAGTCATAATACACAAGAAATACACAAAAAAGTTTACGATAATTTGAAGTTGATAATGTTGTTTCGATGAAGTTTAGTGAAACATTGATGACGAACAATAGACATGACAGTATGAGTATAATGTGGTGAATAAGAATAATTCGTGAAACAATGAGCCTCGTAGCTGTAACTTTCTCAGTGCACACGTATAGTAAACATGTGTAATATGTAAATACACTGTAAATAATACACGTTATATATGTCTCAGGGGCACCCACACCTCTAAAAACTCACGTCTCAGGGGCGCCTACACAAGTGTGTTTCCAGGTATAGACACACATGAGACCAGCAGCATTAGTAGGCGCTGCTGAGAATTAAGTATAACTGGCATACATGTCAAGGACACCCCCATCTTCAGGGCACTCACACCTGAACACGGTGGTGTTGTTTTTCATTCTTCCCTGCACATTCCGACTTGTAAAAGATTTAAAACTCTACCTCAAAAACAGGTCGGCATGACCTATGTTGAGAATTTCTACAATATAAAATAGGTCAACCTGGCCTGATTTGGTCTGTTGCACGTTCCTCTTCTCTGTATCAGTGTAGCACATAGAGATCTATGTCCCACTCAGTAAGGTCATGGTGACCATCATCTGAGATTGGTGTTATCAGTAGTGTTCGCAACAAAGTATGTAGAAATGTACTCCACAGTAAGAACTAAAACATACACGTAAGAGTTACCCGGTAGCCTAAAAGTTAAATGGAAAGGTCCCGTGGTAAGAAATATGCGTGAAGTAATAGGATCTGTACGTGATGCCACATGATAAATTAAAACCTACACGTAAACGTCACATCATAGATATACGTTAAATCGTTACTTTATCTACACTGACGGTAACAAGGAAAAGTATTTGACGGAGGATTCGAGTGAGCTCAGGGTAGCTCACGGACCTGTTGTGTATTTAGTTAATGATGCTTTAATGATGTTTTATTTAGTTAATAATGTTTTCGTTTTTTTTGTAGGCTGGTCAAAAGTGCGAAACGAAACCTGACAAATACAGCGGCTACCTGACAAAGAAGAGAAAGTGGCCGATGAAGGGCTGGCACAAGGTACGTGCGTGCGAGTGTGTGTGGACAGTTGTGTGTGTGTGTGTGTCTATCTGTCATATTTAAAAGTGTTATTATTATTATTTCAGAGATACTTTATGTTGGACAAAGGGATATTCACTTATGCCAAGTCATCGAATGACGTGAGTATGCTTGCACGTAAAGTACATGTACAGAACACCTCTTTTTCCCGCAGTAAAGTATAGGCTAAAATGCAGTGTTTTTATGGTGACTCTGCCGAACATTCACCTGTCAGCTAAGGCCTAATGGCTTATTCACACTCTACTGGAATGGGACCATGACAGGTACAGGGAATGAGACCGGGAGCAATGGGTCCTAATATATTGTAAAGAAATGTTCACACTGGTCCAATGCAGTGAAATGAACTAGGGTCCATTGTTTCCTATTGTCCTGATCCAATTCCCCGTATCTGTCCCGCTCCCATTCCCGTACATTGTGAATAAGCCATTAGAATGTGACATGCCTCTTTTGATCTCATGATATAATACTGTTCTTTTGGGTTCTTTTACGGTAAACAAATATCAGTCATGAAATAGTCGTAATGATACCGTGGGAAATATTGCTGTCGTAAAAGCTGTGTGGATTATGATGAGGATGAACCCAGACAGAAGAGTAAAACCATGTCGTGTTGTGCTTGACAGATCGACAAGGGGAAATACCACGGCAGCGTCGACGTTGGGCTGTCGTTCGTGACGTACAAGAGGGACGGACGCCGCATCGACATAGACGCCGAGGATCTCATCTACCATCTCAAGGTAACACTGCGTTGATGCCTCAAGAACGCTAGCTGGTGTGGTCATCTTTATGTCCAAACTTTTACTACTTATTTTGGCACAGCTGTTTACCCCAGCTTTTATTCTAATTGCGATATTTTGGACGATATTTTCCTTCAGGGTACTATTTATTTACCCTTTCTAAATGATATATGCCTATTCTCGGGAGATAAGTCTTGTGACCCGTGTTTCCACTGAGAACAAGCAACATGAAATCTGCACAAATTTGTCGTTGCGAATAAAAGAGCTGTTTGTTAGCACCTAGAGATATGATCATTGTGAGTCATGAAATGTTTTTCAGGCCAAATCGACGCAACAGTTTGACGAATGGATCCGGAAGTTACGTCATCACAGATTGTACCGTCAACACGAGATGGCGTACGGGACTCGCGACGCGCCGCGTCTGGTGGACGTGACGTCACCTGTGGATGACCTAACACCGATTACATCACCAGTTGTGACGCCCGTCTTGCCGCTACCCAATGGTGAGTTCAAATTAATTTCTTCTCAAAATGTCAGTTTTTGGAAAAACAACGCGGGCAGTTACAATGATGATACTTGTCGACGGTGAAGGAGAAAGTGAATTGGCCAATAGGATAATTTAAACCCAATATTAATTAATGCTGACAAGTACCATCAGTCTGTTGAAAGAGTGGAACATCATAAGCGTCTGGAGGGGTTGGTTTAAGGTAAGAGAACACACTTCTGATGTGTTGTGATGTAGCAACCTCATCAAAACACAGAGTAAGGCTTCACTGACCACCAGCTGTATTGTTACCCTCTTTAACCCAACTGAACTGTAGTCAATTGAAATGCATTATGATGGTCTGTTGACCAACAGCACTGTATTCTGATTGTCAGTTGTCTGTAGAAAATTCTGTGGGGGGGGGGGGGTAAATGGACCATTTTCAATTGCCCTAATATGTAAATTATAATGAAAAAGAAGTTGAATTCATTTAAAATTTCATCTGATAAATTACCATTTTAACAATTAAAACAGAGTGTAAAGTATAGAGAAATTTCACCATTGAGATGCCATTAATTTCAATGGGCCTAATGCCCAAATTTTGTCATTATTATAATACTGAAAAACAGAATGGTAAATTTTTCTCAAACTTCACCCAGTTGTTCTTATTATTATTACCTTAAAAAATAGATAAAATATAGTAACAATGTTAACTTAATACAGTAAAAGTGGTTTTCGTTTAGTAAAGTACATTACACTATTACGTTACCTTTGCTGTTTTACGTTGAGATAACGTTACGTTACGTTGTGTTTACGTTAAGCTGATGGAGTTCGGATTGCCAGAGGAAGCTTTAAGCTCTCCAGTCTGGAGAGATGCACCAGCAAAGTGGCGAACTGGCTGATTGACACGGCGGGTATGGATCAATGCAACAAAGGTAGGGTACACAACGGGTATGAGTGCAATGAGGTAGTGCATAGCACTGTAGATAAAGCAAATTGATAAATAAAATGGGTATGGTGCTGCTATGGGTACGTTGTTGTTCCACAGGATCCAGTGTGACGTCATTTCCTGTCTCTGGTCCCTCTGGCACACAAAGGGTGACTTCAAAACATCTGCTAAACCGCGGTGAATCAGCGACTCAACTGATATACATTCATGTTCTGTTCCACACATTAAACATTCTGATTACGTTCATAGATTGTTCTCACTTACGCGTTTGTGTCAAAGACGGTAGAAGGGTTTTATTATGTATTTACACTGGGTGGAACCGGGACCAAGACAGGGACCGGGAAGTAGGTTACATGAAACTCGGGGGAAGCTTTTATATTACACCTGAACCAAGACAGAGACTGGGACTTATTGTCTGAAGTATGATCCAATCCAAGTCCCTGAGTCGGTTCCGGTTCCGTTGTGTGAATACACCGTAACACCCATTCGCTGCGTTACCATTGACACGATGTCAAAGTTTGACGCAGATGGTGACGTTGCAAACGCCAGGGATGAATGATCCCTTAGATTTCATGTTTTAAGCAAAGATCAAATCTATTACCATGATGTGAGACCTGTAAATGGTCCTATGTCAAAATTTCTTACACCATGACCTGAGACCTGTAAATGGTCCCATCTCAAAATTTCTTACACCATGACCTGCTTCCGAAGTCTACACGTTTCTTTGACCATTGGCATGACCCATGGTATTTTCGCACTGCGCAGAACTGGGACCGAGACAGAAACAGGGACTGGGACCAGAACAATGTAAGACAATAGGTCTCGGCCCTGTTCTTGTTCAGGTGTAATGTGAAAGGTTCCACACAGTTTCATTTAACCCATTTGTTCCCGGTTCCTGTCCCGGTCTCGGTTCCAGCCAGCGTGAATACACCATCAGTATCAACAGCATACTGATTTTCCCGAGAACGAATATGAAAGCGATGTCACTTTGATTTTCATTTCGTTCAGCGTAAATACTTTCTCAGAAATACTTTTGCACTTAGCTATGAAGATGTTTCACAGGAAGTGCTTTTGTTTGCTTTGTGTAAACAGATCCTAACCTGTTGTTTTTACGGTTTCAGATATGAACGCGGCGCAGAGTAAGATTTATGAGTTAGGAACGCTGCTCGAGAAACTCTACAGCACGGCGCGTTCCCCCCATCCGGGAAATCTGGCGGAAACACACGAGGTAAATAAAACCATCCTGTACATAGCTCATTCAAGTTGAAACCACGAGTTCTGAACTCTTTATCTTGCAACGTACAGAGCTGTAATGGTTGAAACTCTTTTGAGTTTACACGTCAGTGGCTGATTTGAACATCCTCAGACCACCAAACTGGAACCAACAAAATAAAAGAGAATCTGTATTGTTGATGAATTTTACCACCTTGAGCTCTTGGCCCGTCTATGGATTATTATTTGCAGGCATAATTTTATGGGTTTATTGTTCTGTATTGTGTATTGCCATGGCTTTATACTGTATATTCTGTAATCTCATGACCTTCTCATACAACCAAGTTATTGTTTACAAACATTGTTTTATTTACTTTAACATTGATGGTATTGAATGACTAAGTTACCCAACAAGTTTCAGCACTTATTATGAATGAAGGAAGCATTTGTTTTGAAAAGATAAAATGAAGTAAGAATAGTAACCGGTCTACTTACAGATTTTCTCCCGAATTTGTCACCTCAAATATTTGCTTGTTTCACTCCAAGAAACACACTTTTTATCCAAGAAGATTATAACTTTTTGCCATTGGTTGGTATGTAATGGGCTGATGTGAACTGACGTGGTCAAGTATTTGACACTGAAGACAGTATATCCCCATATGTACGACCACCACTAAGTACAGTGAGAAGTTGTAATCACAGAGAGGTGTTTCACGAATGAGAGGTCTTTTAACTAGAAAATATTTGCAAAAAAAGAGATGCTAGTCGTAAAAATTGAGGTGACTTGTCAAAAAAATGGCCGTGAAATAGAGAGTGTAACTAATTAGTAGCCATTTTTGGCGCCTGTTTGCTGTGATTTCGCTACTAACACGATTCTTCTCTTTCTCTTCTTCTCTTCTTGTGTGTCTCTGCTTCCCACAATGCCTTCGGTCCGTCTACCCATGGGTTTACCCGCAATGCCTTTGGGTTATTACCCACAATGCACCGCCGACAGTACCCGGATTTGAGTAACTCTCTCGACCGGAAGGAGAAAAAGCGATGGGCACTAAAACGAGGTCGCAAAGACTCGAAAAAGAGCCTGTCGACCGAAACGAGCACGGTAAGAGAACGACATCAACGATAACAACGCTTTCCATTCTTTGGTGTTTCATCTGTTTCCTGTCGCGCTGCAAAACATTGACTTGATGCTGACATGTTAAACCCATACATTCATGCTTGCGTTAGATTTTGCGTTTTCAGTTGCATTTCAGCAACTTCCGTATTGAATCAACCATGAGCTCAGCAATCACCTTGAAAACTCAGGAGTTGAGAGTGAATGTTTTGCAGTGAATGTTTCTCTGTTTTCACTGTTTCTGTGCTGTAGCCATAGCTGTGATTCTGTACATATTTTCTCTCTAATCTGTCGCTGTGCTTGCTCTTTGTCAGGGATCTTCTGTTTCTCCTCCACACAAAGCGACGCAGCTCCTGACGCCGGTTCGCCGGTTGAGACGCTGGCTCTCTGTAAGTTAGTCTGGTGCTGCCGTCTTTAAATTCCCTATACAATCGTGTTGGCTCCTCCCGCGACCACTCAACTAGGGTGTACAGTCAGTAACTGGAAACTACTACTACAGTTTTACCAATTAATGACCACGCGTTTCTTGTGTATCTTCTTGCGTGTGGTGGAGAGGTTCTCTATAGCAGTTGCAATCGGTAGCTTTGCACGAATTCTCTTTTCCCAGTCCTAATATCCTCCACCCGTCTTTCGTTCTCCCCTTTCAATTCTCCACCCCCGCCCCTTCCGATCACTCTGAAACTAACTGTAGACGCCATAATGGTGTATACCATCCTTATGGTTTCAAAAGAACAACGTAACTAGGTAAGAAGCGTTGTTATAGTAACACTATTTCAACCAGGTAACAAACGTTTTTAAAGGAACAGTTGTCATGGTGACAGATTTGTAGGGGACGTAGAAAAATATTGTTGTAATTCGTTTATGGTTTGTTTATGCATGGAACTGTTGAAAGGAACCACCATCTTGTACAATTGTTTACACTATATCAAAATCACTGTCGCATGTTGGAGGTCACCATTTTTACGGAGGGATACTGTGTCATCAGAAATGTGTGTTTGGCTACACTTGAGTAATCAAGTCACAGTTGACTCTACTGGGAGACCGGTAATTCCCGGGGACACGCAGTGTTTGTGTATTATATACAGCAGTCCCAAGTGCAATAGAACCTTTCTTTTTCCCCCAATTAGTGTACAAGAATTTGTCGACTGCAAAAAGAAGGTGACCATCCAGAAATAATAGTAATGGGACATAGGAGCAAATGTTTTGAACCTTTGTGGGATGACTGCGTCACAGAGTGACCGTGTAACAGAGGTTCTACTGTTTTGGATTGAAACCTGTCATTTACGGCTGGCCGAGTGTTGACACCTTGGCTGCCGAGGAATATGTGGTCTGAGGAGTCGTAAATGACGGGTATAATACAACGATTAAGACAAGATGGTGGCTGATATGAAACTTTAACTTTGTGAGCATGCGTCGTAGTGTGGAGACTGGGCTGTCTAGAAACATGGTAACAACAGGTTGCATGGTAGAAACTGTAAAGTTTTTGTTTGGAACGTAAGGAAACATCACAATTAAAAATGTAAATTCGTTGATTTTGAGTGTAACCGGTTGCTCATTGAATAATCTTTTTTTTTCAATACGGTGTGTCAGTTTTGAACAGACCCTAAGAGCGATGTTTCGATATTATCATTACAGTCGTCTTCCACGTCAATCGACCTGAAGATCCCGGAGGGTGCACCCGCTATCCACACCAGCTCTTCCAACCCCAACCTCCTGACCAATCACGAGGCAGAACGCATGCGCCCTACCAGCATGCCGGAACACTGGCTCACTGGTGCAGGGGCGGGGGCGTCACTCACGGGCGAGGGCGCCGCCCAAAACGACATGAAGGTCAGGCAGGATTTCCTGGGCGTCGCCAAATCAGGTAGATGATCAAACGGCGGGTTGTCGTAAAATCAAAGTTCAAGCTGAAACGCAAACTGGACTCGAACGAAATCGAGTATCAGTGCACCTGGGGCCAGAATTAACATCTGTTTTTGCTGACCTTTATCTTTAAACCAAGGAAGTAAATGCCTAAGCTGTTTTATCTCATCAACACCTTCCAGTGGTCCTTCAAATATTAACCCACATTTCTGTCTGAAGCTTTGATCGTCTTTTTGACGGTGTAGTGTATTGTCATCAGTGATGAATTATTGCATGGAAGATTACGAGTTCGGCAAAATGTAATTCTATTGAAACGTCATAATAGCAAAAATAAAACACATTTTGTGTAGTTATCGTAATCGTCCTCGCAGTCACAATCGCAGCTGTGAATCGGTGATGAAGTTACTTGATTTTCCCCAATTGCAATGGAAATGGCCGCTCTTGAAAGTGACCGTAAATGAACATGCTACGTTTTTCCATGACGTTTCAGTGCACGACACTTTGAAATCTTTGTCGAAGGCGATTGTGACGGAGCGCGAGCGGTTGAAGCACGCCGTCGAACAAGAGCAGGATGCCAAGAACCAGACTCTGACGCCCAACGCCGCCTACGTGCAGTCCCTGCGGGCGGCGCTCGCCGAGGTAAGGACGACGTTTTTGTTTAAAAACAGAAGTTGCCATTTTTAATTGCTGAGCCATTTTCAACAATGCTGTAAAAACATTATGACATGTCCAACCAGAGATTTTTATTCTTTTCCACTTGGCGACCGTTGCTTGGTAACAGATGTTTTTATTATTTCAGTCGGTGAAGCAGAACGCGGAGCTAAGGTCCAAGCTGAACAAGATCAGTGAAATCGCCAATCTATCCACCGTGCCAACCTCCCCCTTAGAGGTGAGATCTGTGTCCACCGTGCCAACCTCCCCCTTAGAGGTGAGATCTGTGTCCACCGTGCCAACCTCCCCATAGAGATAGATCTATGTATCCATAGAGGAGAGATCCATGTCCACCTTTTATCAAAACTTTCTGGAGGCACGGGTGATTAGGTTTTGCCTCAGTTGAGTGTAAAATGGATGTGGATGGGACTACTTCAATAATGCTTGACTGAATGAAATGAATTATAGTGCAAGTTGTTGACAATGATATTAATTTGTGAAGTTGGAAAAAACTTCACCATTCTGTTATGAGTATTTGAATGATCAAGTTTGGCCTCTAGACCCATCGAAATCAAAGATAATCTCTATTTTACTCAATATTGGGATGGTAAAATTTCTGTTTTAATTGTTAAAATGTAAATATTTCAGGTAAAATAAATATTATTTTATTTTTTATTAAGATAAATGAAATAAACATCTTTTTAATTATAATTCAGAAGTAGAAATTTAGAAATACAATTGGGAAGTATTCATTTATTACTCCTGGAAAACTCTACAGACAACTGACGTTCAGAATACATTGCTATTGGTCAATAGACCATCATAATGCATCGCAATTGACCTCAGTTCAGTTTGTCTAAAGAGAGTAACAATACAGCTGGTTGTCAGTGAAGCCTGACTCTGTGTTTTGACAAGGTCGTTACAACACATCAGAAGTGTGTTCTGCAAATTTAACACAGGTCATGCTGTGACTGGTAAGGACGACATTCTGGACAGGGTTAACGGTCCGATACGGACCCCGCTGTACTGCGAGGGCGGTGTTATTCAATACAAATTTTACTGTACTAACAGACGTATCTTTGTTTGTAGGACGTTCAACATCCGTTGCTGCTCAACGCTCCGTCGTTCGACGGTCAGTCCGTGTCGGAGTTCTACGATGCCGCCGAAACGCTCATATCTAGTCAGGAGACGTCGGACGTAAGTATGTGAGTGCGTGCGTGTGTATATGTGTGTCGGAACGCTCATGGGAACAAGTAGCAGGATGGTTGAGGTGATACAGTGGGTGTGGACTCTATAAATTGAGAGATTTGGAAAGGATGGGGTGAGGGTGTTGGTCAACGAGGTGTGAAGGGCAGTGACCGGTGTGATGGGGAGCATAACGCTTTGCACTCAGAATCTTGCTTCAACCTGTACTGAATAACGTATGTTCACAATGCATGGCAGCTTCCCATGATGTCACAGTAACAGTAAGCAACGTATGATGGCGTCGCACCAAAATGATACGTGAAGACTTCTGATTCTGGTAACCTATGCATGATGAGGTCACAATATTTCAGGGTACGGTTGTTTCAGAGGACGATGATGATGATGATGACGACGAGGTATTTAGGGTTTAGAAAATAAACCTTGATCCTAAACTTACGCTTAATCTTTAACACAGAAAGCTCTCTGCTGCTACTCATGAGTGCTTTGGTAGCTACACCCACTTGGGATTTTCAGTATAATCCTTACGTTACTGTCTACTAGGATCTAAGAATTAACCAACAAATGGAGGTGACATGTCACCAAATTTTCTTAGCTTAAAGGCCCGTGGCCGCGCAATATAGTGAACGTTAGGCTTGGCTGTACGTACTATTTAAAATTGCCAATTGTAAGGGGGTTGGTTAGGAATCTTCGTTCCCCCAGGTGAAGACGTGGACCTCGCGTACCTCTATCAGCAAACACTCATAATTTTAAACGGTAAAACCCCTTTTGCGTGGCATCCACATTTGTGCGGCGAAAGACAGGTTGTCTCCCAAAAGGGTTTTTGTAAAAATGATTTGTTGATTACAATTAAGAGATCTGTCCGAAATTCGAGGCGTCAACCAAAAGAATTGTCGCTCAACGAGGCGGGGGGTGGGGTGGGGTTCTATTGTTTTCTTTTTTAACACTGACATTTAGACGCAGAAACTTTAGAGGAAATTACCACATAACGCTGTACAATCGTAGACATGCGTTTTGCTGTGAATCCATTTAACATCAATCCTCATCTTTTGTCTCAGAACTTTTGGAGCTGATATTTTTTCATAATTTTTGGTGGTATCCCTCGCCATTTGGGATCATCTCGCATCTTGCAATTTAGGATCTAATAAATCTAAGATTGTTTTCGGAGTAAGGATGATACCACCCATGGGTTTGAAGGCTTGAATGTTTCAATTTAATCTTTTACATCTACTAGATGACTTGATTTCTAACAACTGACGGTAACTTTCTGTCTATCATTGCAGGAGGAGGAGGATGAGGTGTCGAGTGATGTGTCAGACACTGAGTATACGGCCATCACCAGCAGTACGTATCAACTGTTTAAACTGTACTTCATTCATTCTTTTAATTTCTCATTTATCAGTTTCTCATAAAGGCAGCTAATTCATCAATTAATGGGGAAGAGGGGTTTGGGGAAGGGGTGGAAATATTTTATGGCGTTTATGAAAAAAAAGGAGCAAAAATACTGATCAGTCAGTTAATCATTCGGCTATGTATTCGTTCGTTCTCAGCTGACGAGGGACTGGATATGACGCACCTGCGTTCAAGTCGCCGCTCCCGCCTCCCGGCTCCCCGACCAGACACGGGCGACTTCAGTCTGTGGGGACTACTCCGCAAGAACATCGGCAAGGACCTGTCCAAGATCTCCATGCCTGTGTCTCTCAATGAACCTGTCAGTATGCTCCAGGTACTGTACACACACAGACACACATACACACACACACACACACATACAGGCACACACACGCGCGCGCACACACACACGAGCCATGCCTGTGTGCATGTTCAACATCTCCATCCCTGTGTCTCTATGACCTCAGTATGCTCCAGGTACGACAGATCTGTCCACGATCGCCATGCCTGCGTCTTTGAGTGAACCTCTAACCATGATATAAACACCACACACACGCCTACCTACCTGTCCAAGGACGTGGAGTATGATGATATATATTGTATGTTTGTAGAGACTGTGTGAGGATCTGGAGTACAGTGATCTGTTAGACAGAGCGGCAGAGACCGAGGATCCTTATGACAGAATGGTGAGTTGACGCAGTTACTACTAAGAAATATTCACGCAATGCAAAAGAAAACGCAATACTGTAAAACCAAAAGCCGTTAGTACAGTGACCTCTCAGCACAGTGACCGCTCAATGGAGGTGTTGTGTACTGTAGGTGTTGATTGCCGCGTTCTCGGTGAGCCCATACGCTAGCACGTATTACCGCGTAGGACAGAAGCCGTTTAACCCGCTACTCGGCGAGACGTACGAGTGTATCCGTGAGGACCGCGGGTGGAGATTCATCGCGGAGCAGGTCTCCCATCACCCGCCCATCTCAGCCTGCTACTGCGACTCCAAAAACTTCATCTTCTCTCAAGGTACGGAGGATGTCGAGTCCTTAAATTATCATTTGTATAATCTTTAGTTATGTGACATAATTAACAGTGGCATTTTTAAGGTAATGTATGTGGTAAGCACATAAAACGGCTGTAATAAACAGGTTATTATTCAAACCAGTGATCGTTGCTTTCGTTTGTGGGACTCGTCTAACCCCTGTTGTTGTGGATATATGATACATTTGTTGGACTCATTTTAACCATGTTATTGTAGATATCCGAATCAAGACGAAGTTTTGGGGTAAATCGATGGAGGTTCAACCGGTCGGAGAGGTGTCCGTGTCTCTGCCCAGGTACGTCTCATTCTACCGAACCCCTGCATTCTACGGCCTTTTATACACTGGGTCCCGCTTGTAACGAGTTCGGTTACAACGAGCACCCGGCTACAATGAGCATATTTCTTTTGCATCTTTTTACTCGTTGTAAGCGGGACCCAGAGTAATGGCCTTGCAAAACATATACTGTACAACAGACATTCAATAGTTTAGAATCAGTGAAACTCGGTGCACCATTGACACCGAATATGATTGCAATAGGAATCATAGAATTACGTGTTTATTTTTTGCAGGTGGAAGGACAGGTACACGTGGAATAAGGCGACCACGTGTATCCACAACATACTGGGTGGCACCCGCTGGGTGGATCACTACGGAGAGTGCACCATCAAAAACCATAGCAACGGCGTTACCTGCAAGCTCAAGTACGCCAAGGTAAGCAATCAAGACAGCAACGACGTCACCTGCAAGATAGTCACCTACGAGATAGTTGTGTTAAACTATCCGCCTTTGATCTGTCACCTCCCCTTTTCGGTGAAAGAGTTAGTGTTATTTCCCGTTAATGTCCAAGATCACTGAGATTGCATCACGTCACCAGAATGAGTCTGGAGCTGACACGCCGTATCGATTCGTGTGAATGTAAGGAGTGTTTACACGTAGCGATTTTCAGCCTGATAATGTAGCATTTTCTGTTAGCATTGTGTCTATGGTGAAGGTGCGAAAAATGCAGGGAATGGGTTTCCAACCCATTCTGTGCATTTTTCATAGATACAATGCTAAACAATAACGCGGCGTCTTTGAATAAGGGGCTAAAAACGCTACGTGTAAACACTCTTGTAGTTTAAGTTGTATGTGACTCATATACCTTTGTAAAAAAATAACCGCTTTGACCTATTTACCCTGTTTAAAATGTTCTCTGATTTTCTCTTTTTCTATTGACAGACGGTACGTATGGGTGATGTCACAAATTATCTCAAAAACTTTGTAGTTCTCTTTGTGAAACCTATTGTTAGGTGCAAAATGGGGCAATTTAGTTTCAAATTCACCTGTGAAAACAAATGATATTTGGGGTTTGTCCCAGGAGGTGGGGTGTACTTTGATGGGATGGTTAGGGTGATCCATGTGCGCCCATATCCATCTTCATCACACCTGGGTTTTTTTTTGCGCATGCACTGTACAAATGTTTTTGGACTTAGTTACCATGGTGACATACGAATGAGTTCTAGTTACTTTATCGTTCATTACATACGTTGTATTAGGTTATAGTAAATGTTGTTGACGTATTAATCAAGACAATTTCTGCCTGTGCTTCAACGTCGAATTCATGAGTAAAAAAAAATCCCCAGCAAATGTGAATGCTTTGTTTCTTTTGTCGTTGATATTGACGCAATGTGAACGTAGTTTTAGAGTAGAACCTTACTCAACAAAACTAAATTTTTTTAAACGCCATGGCAACATGTCTCTGTGTCATAGTATTTCATACCTATTGCTACGGTAACATAATCACGGTAGTACATTTAACACTTGATGCGTAACACACTGTTTTATTTTGCAGAGTTCTTATTGGTCGGAGGAGCGTCATGAGGTGTACGGCACGGTCGTGTCTCAGGACGGAAAGGTCATGCGTCACATCTCCGGCAAGTGCAACGAGGGCATTTACTGCGGTCATGCGCAGTCAGCCAAGTGCATCTGGAGACCCGGTTAGTTGATTCTATAATTGTAGTTGGCGAGCTGTGGTCCACGGTGACTGTACACTACGGGCATTCACTGTCAAACATGCAAATTATTACCGACCGCATGCGTAGTACGACGGGAAGGTAATGTTTTTACAGGCATCTGTCTGTCTGTCGACGGGGGATGTGTGGGGTGGGGAGGAGGTACCCTAGTCTCTGGTCCCAGGTCCCTTTGGGGGAGGCGGAGGGGTACCCCAGCTAGGACTGCAGGACTAGGTTGCCCATCCCCCACCTACCCCTGTCCCACTCCCCTACCCCCACTGCCCTACACCCCACCCCAACCCATCCCATCCCTGCCCCCACCTCCCCCGATCCCCCAGCCAGGACTGAGGTACTCCCAACCCCTCCACCCAGAGGAACATGAGTTGTACTACGGTTTCACTAAGAAACGTGTTGTGTGTTGTAGGAGCGATGCCGGAGGAACACGAGTTGTACTACGGTTTCACTAAGAAATGTGTTGCATATTGTAGGATCGATGCCGGAAGAACATGAGTTGTACTACGGTTTCACTAAGTTCGCGATGGAACTGAACGAGATCGACCGGGAGCAGGTTCACCTTTATGCACCGACCGACTCCCGCTTCAGACCCGACCAAAGGTAACGCACCGTGATGTTAAAATGAAGTTTATTTTAACGTCAACGAAACTGTTACTCAGCAGCAAAAGCAGAAATGAACGTTTTCCCTGGACGATAATTTAACCTTTCTGTATCTACCCGAATGAAATTTGAGTGAAAGGTAAAAAAAATTTTTTCACAGAATGGTAAAAGAAATCTTGAAGGAATTTCCTCTCGAATTAAAGTCTTCGATTGACAAGTAAGGTCGGAGGAAGGTTACTGAGTAACTAAACAAATGACGGTCTGAAAATGGGCTTCAGTCAGCTCACTACTTTCAAAGTCTCTTCATTGGTTTGTTGTCATGGTTACAGAGCCTTAGAAGAAGGAAGAATCCAGGACGCGGAGAACGAGAAGAACCGACTGGAACAGTCACAGAGAGAGAGAAGAAAACAGCGCGAGGAAGAACGAGTTACATACAGCCCCAAGTGGTTCATGTAAGTTCAGTGTGGTGGTAGTAGTAGGGGCAGAGATACGGGAGTATAACATACAGCAGTGGCGGATCCAGGATTCCCCAGAGGGGGCGTCAACCCCGGAGGGGGAGGGCGCCAACATACTATTTGACAAATTTTTCCCAAAACTGCATGAAATTGAAGAAATTTTGGCCGGGGGGGGGGCGTCCATCGCGCCCCTAGATCCGCCACTGTATAGCCCTGTGTGGTTTGTACAAATACTACATGATGGGTGTGGGGAGGAGGCCAAAGTCTAATGTCAGTAAACATGAAATTTCGTTTCGTTTTGTTTGTTTCGAAGGAAAAGTGAAGTTTTTGTTTTGTGTTTTAGGAAAGACGAGGATCAGTCGCGCGACTCGTTTAAGTACACGGGGAAATACTGGGAGCTACGCAAGGATCCAGGATTCATCAAAATGGCCTTCTCCAAACTGTGGTGACCTTCAAACGACCTTGATTTACCTGAAGTGTAAAGTCCTAATGAACACACACAATATTGGGTTTACCTTTTACCTCAGCCTGTAGAATTCTGGGCGTTGACCTTGAAATGACTCGCGTATAGATTCCAGTTTTCCTGTGGTCAATATTCATAGAACCATGGGTGGACCTTGGAAACACGTACAGTGTATTTGGTAAAATCACTCCACGGAATATGATCAATACTTTTATATGACACACTTTGTTAGGCTTGTGTATGAATAATTTCCTGTATGTAATACAGCACTCTGCTTGGGTCTGTATATAGGATCATAAAGAATGTACGCACAGTGAACGATCAGTCGCCTGTGAGAGTAATGCTTGTTTATGAAATTGCTTAATGCTTGTTTATGAAATTGCTTACTTAACACTTTGTTTAAATGTTTACTGGGCCCGCTTGTAACGAGGTAGATTACAAAGAACAAATTCCTTTTGCACCAAAATCAGTAACAACTACAGAGAAGAACAATTGGTTTACACGAGCATCCACTTTCAGCGACCTTTTCACATGTTGTGAGCGGGACCCAGTGTTGTGAAAATCTGTTATTCGGTCACCTCCTACTGAAAGGCCAGAAAACTAGTGACTTTTCCTATTACAGCCCATTATATTTACCACTATTTTGCAAGGTCACTTCTATTTTACGGTCAAACTACTCTTACAGATTAGGTGTCCATTAAAGATAGGTTCCACTGTAGTGTACATGGTACTCATGGATGAAACTAATCTTAACAAACAGGGCAGTACAGTTAGCCCGATATAATAACACGTTAAGCTTTAGATCTGTATCTATGTATTTAACAGTTTTAACTTTACACAACATGAGAGTGATGCCTCCGGTTTACAGCCGTATTTGGTGTGGGGGTGGGGGTGTGTGGAGAGACAATTTTTGTTTGGGTAATTTCTTTTTTTTTTTGTTTGGGCAGAGTAGACCTTTGTTCTAGGCGTAAGAAAAGGTTCCCAGGAACGAAACGAAAGATGGCTGTTAATCCGAAGTTCCACTGTTCTCGTATCTGATTTAAACGGAGGCTTGTCGCTTGAATTTTGCCTTCTATGTATTTATTCATTTATCTATACAAATCTGAATTTACTGCAAAGAAGGATTTTCACCCTGGACTTTGCTCAGAGTTTTGTCTAAACATGGTAGACGCAACGATTTCTAATATATTCCCTCTTACAAGCATTCATTTTAAAATTGAGACTTAACAATCCATATAATAACTTTTGATTAGTTCTTGTGTGTGTGTGTGTGTGTGTGTGTGTATTACATACCTTTTGATGAGAGACATAATTTCTTCTTTGCAGTGCAAATAATTAAAGTTACTCATGAAAGTGCTCATCTGTTATTGACAGTCGAGTGTTGGTTATAAGTCTCTGTGACGTAATTGCCCAGCCTCACTTAGCTTCAGAATTATTTGTTCTAGTTGTTTGTTTCTCATTTCAAAGTGAAGTACATATGCACGAATATTTACTCCAAGGGCATGACGTCATCAATATTGCGGTGACGTCAAGTAATATATGACGTCACACATAGGGACATATGTACTTAACATTGCCATCCATCCATACACAGTGCCATGGTGATTATGATCTGATCATTTCATGATGATTGCACAAAGTTAGTAACATGGAAATGGGCTTTAAAGTTTAGAATAGAATAAGAACATAGATAGCACAGAATAGACAAGTCCAGCATGATCATAGTGTCTTATATTAGGGGTAAACTCCATTACAGTCCGCTTGTAGATGTAACTTGTGCCTTTGCGGCAATTAGGTATTACAACTTAGGGAATTTTTAAAATTATGATACAAAGGCCAAACAGCTTAGTATTAGATGGTACTTGTTGACTTTGAAGTTGAAGTTCAATTGACCAACAGGCCAAAAATTCACACCCAATTTTAATTGATGCTGATTGGTCAACTTGTTTTCTATTCACCATCAACAAGTACCATCTTAGTGTATAAACTCCGCCTGCATGAACCAGCAGAAGTATACTTTCAAGTATTACAGTCAAATAACACATTCTGCAGGTCACACAACAGCTCCTCCTATGTACATTACAATGATTCTTTTGAAACTCTTTGACCATAATATTAACGCACATTACAGTGTATAGAACATTATTTTATTTGTACAGAGAATGTGTATTACTATTGCCTCATCAAACTGAACCCATAGTGAGCAGCATCACTCATGGGAATCTTAATCTTTTTCTTTGAGGTAATAGCGATGAGTGACTTTTAAACTTTAGGGTACATGTGGGATCAACTAATATGAAATTTTGTTCACTTCTAAAGTTCCGTGTCCTGCCCCGTAGTGGAGAATGACTTCTTTTAAAGTGGTGTAATTTTTGGAGCAGCCCTCATTGTGAAATAATAACACATTAAGTGACGTCTCAGTAGAGATTTTGTTGAACACTGTTTTAGTAATGTGCTTGGTTATGTGGAAGATTTTAGGTTTAGATTTATAATCTGGTGTAAACAGTGTGTTTAACATCGTGTGTAGAAAAAATCCTCGATCCTGAAGTATGTGAAAAGAAACTAAAACCGGATTTACTGTTACATATCAGTGTGTGTAAATAGATCTCGAAACCCAACCTTAATTTTACGGCCATGACCTGGAATAGGCTTCTGAATTTTATGATCGTAATTTCTCACGTATGTATCAGTCGCATCATATCCCTTTTGAAGCGACCTATCTTTTTCTTTCCAATTAACGTAATGGTGGTCGTACATTTGAGGTTTTACTTTGTAATGTAGTGTGTTCGCAGACGGTAGGAACGAATATTGACGGGGAGGGGGCAAGTAATGACATGATGACGTCCTCTCCTCCCCTCCCTTCGTCTCACAGGGACAGATAGATTAGGAGTTTACATCGCCTAGTCTGTACGTTCCTAACGTCTGCAAAACGTTTGAATGTAAAAAAACACGATAACGTAACGTAACAACGTGACGTAATAACGTATTGGTGCTGTCTTCGTTCGCTCAAGGTACACATTGACACTCGGGGTGTGGAAGCAAAATGCGCACAACAGTACAAGTTTTAGCTGAAATTATTCTGTGCATTCTGCCTCGGCACCCTGACTGTTCGTACTGTAAACTCCATAAATAGCCACACACTTATATGTATGTGTCAAAATATGTGTTCCTCAATGTGATGATCAAAAATATACAAGTGTTCTTTTACTCGTGCACACCAAGGTAATGCGTACCATACAAGAATCATTTTCTGTCATAGAAAATAAACGTCCGTATGGCACGAAGTACTGATGCATGCCGTTTTATTTGTATTCAGTGTAATTATTGATTTATTGTACCTAATTGTGATTGAAGTTTATTGTTATGCAATTAGAGATTTTATTTACAGCAATAAAAAAACAAGCATCTTGTGCCCCACATTAGTGTAACGGTTATGTAGATTACTACGTACGATATGTTTGTCGATTATTTGAAACAGTGATACAATAATTTAGAAGGTACATTACAGCCTGGACGTTGTATGTTTGTGTAACTTAACTGTCCTAAGGACAATGCGGATTAGGGCAAACACTTTGAAAACTTGTTCAATCTGAGGTAGGGAGTTCAAACTGTGCGTTTCCTTTACTCATTATAAAAAATCATTTTCTCACATAGTTACATTTATGTCACGTCTCAGCATTTTAATACATGACGGCGTAAGTTAGATTACGTTTTCACAGTGTGCATCAAAATGGAAGCGTGCAACCCTGCCTCGCTAATATTTAGGAATAGACATATATGTAAAGCTCAAACTCAAAGGTAGTGCCTAATATCCAGCAGAATAGCTTATTATCATAGGTTTGCGTTTTAATTTTTCGTTCAATTTTACATTTGAAAGTTTGTATCGCTGTCATTTTACCGATGTAACTTCACAACACGGATGGATAGAATGTCTGTCGGATGGATCTTCTTTCTGCAAGACTAAATAGTTAATGCCATTGAAAGACTGCACAAAACACCTCAAGTCTTAGAAACTGGAGAAATTTTGTCCATGACGGTTTGATAGCTTGTTTACAGCCTTATTTTTGTAGAGGCACTAATACGAATCCCTCTAGTTTTGATTTTTAGGTGGTTTAAGTTTACACTTAAACCACCTTATGCAATAGCGACTGGCAACTTCGAATCGGCAATTTGG
>JBCAUG010152403.1:0-20425 GCA_038406175.1 Haplosyllis leylae | reverse complement strand
CTGAATCTTGACATTCTGTAAATTTCTCGGCAAGAGAAATGAGTCTGTTTCTTGTTAAAATGATATTATAAACGTCACGATCTAGTGTTTTTATTGCGTCTGCAAGTGAATCCAGTACGGGAACAAAATCTATACAGTCTTTGGATGTACTCGACACTGTAGGATCGGAATATTCACATTGTCCATCACTTAGATTCATACTGAATATAGTTCAGCTTCTTACCGTTTTTGGTTTTCAGTCAGACCAACAGTCCGAAGGTTGATAAAATCTCCAGATTTTCTTGATGTGATCCAAGTTTAAACTAAGGTAACGTAGATCAGACCACTGTGTTATAGTAAAGAATGTGACGAAAAGTCTCTCTGAGTCCAAACATGACCGACATCTCCACAATTTTATTGTAACAGAGCAGTAACCTGTATGCCTCACAGAAGTAACTACTACTTTTGCACCTGAGTCCCACATACAGCATAAGAAATCGTCAAAAAGAATACTTATTTCGTTCTGAAAGTCAAATGCTAGATCTTCATCCATATGAACATGCACATCCAGTATGAAAAATACGTAGGATGTCTCTAATCCATATGAATAGATAGAAGCTCGCTGGGCAAATGAGCGGTAAATGAAATTTGAGGGTATGTTACATACCCACATTAGGCGGGAAAATTACGCGCATAAAACTATTCCTGTGTAGGAAGAGAGATAAGTGTGAAGTGTGAAGTATGAAGCCAGTTTGGTCGGTACAATTTTTAGATAAGGGAATGTTTATCGCAATTTTCATGAGTTTACAGGGTATGAACCAGGATACGTATGTAATTGTAAGAGAGCACACAAAAAACATCAGAATCAGACGTCGCCTAGGTTGTGTCGACGTAATGCGGTCGGATTGAAAGTCTAAGGTCACTTCGATGGAGCTATAGTCCTTGATAGCCATCTCTGAAAAAAAGCGTTAGGCTGTACTCAATTTACAACACTTGCTTGTCAGCAACATGACTATCTGTTCGCTTTTGTTCATTGGTAACGGGTTTTACAATGACAGTTCCATTATTAGCCACTACAATTTTAAAACTACCACCGGGAACAAATGACACCGCACAGAGGCATTGTATCACCGGTTACTGCAGCTAACGTTTCCAAAATATTTAAAATTCGATTATAAAAGAAATAAATGGAAATGAAACAAAATAGAAAGCCACAGAGATTTAGCAAGAACATCTTATCTAGCATTCGCCTTCCTTGCGCGAGTTGTACAAATTTTGTAAATAGCTAGAGGATAATAAACCTTTAAATTTCATGCTAAAATACAAAAAAGATAAATTTGCAATTTAAATGTCCACTAATACTTGATAATTTCAACACTGAAATTATTTTAAGAGGACTGTCAATAGAATGACGCAATATTTAGTCAACTTTTCGCTGCATGAACCAGGACCACGGTCACGCTGGAGGCCCACAAAATGGCTGCACGCTGGTCCCAGATGATGGACTGCGATGGTCAACGCACGACAATTACAAAGCAACTTCTCGTGGAAATCAAGTGTTTAATAAAGAGAGATTTAAAAACAGTAAAAACAGTATACTAACCAGTTTCTGCTCTGACTGTATTTTCATGCCAAGTACAGTCTTTATCGTCTGGACTGATTCTGCAAGTTTTCTGATACTCTGTTCAAGAAAAGTGCACACATAATTACTACCAAGAATAATCTGTCATACTTGGTGTTTATCTTTCTGATGTAATGTGGCTATGTAAAATTCTTTTTACCGCTTCAGTTTCAGCAGACGGCCCGTTGTCTTTTGGTTCGGATTTCTGCAAAGTTGCTATCTCGACTCGCAATTTCTTCACATCTTTTTCCCTACAGAATTTTGAAAATGGAAAAAGATATTACAGATCATAATTGATCTCTAATGAATGACAGTACTAATAGGTTAAGTCCTTCTAAAATCAGGTCCTGTTCAAACCTTCAAAAGTTTCCTTTGTTTTCGTCTAAGAAAACGATAAGAAATTGAACTGGTTACACACCTGTTTCTCGCTTCTCCTCTCACTCTGTCGTCCACCTCTCGCTGCAGTTTTTCAAGCAGTTCTTGCAAGTGATTTAGCTGCAGAGACAATACAGAAAATCTGTGACCCTAGAGCCAAGAATTTTAAAGCCATATCATAATTTGAAAGAAAATAAAGGGAAAGTACTTGACATTTCTTTGCCTCATTGATTCCTATTCGCTACCTAGCAAATGACTATGTTATAAAATATCTTGGTTGGAGGTGTTCGTATTTCTTGGCAGAAGAGGTTTTCATGGATGAAACAGGGAGAACATCAAGTGCCATAGAAAATGCATGCTAAAAATACTTTGTGAACGATCCACCATTGAATTGGACTTTCCCATAATTTAGAGTATAAGCAATCATGTTACTGAACTGACTTAATTTCAGTGAATCGTGGTGCCAATTTCACATTTCACATCACGAATCTCATTCGAAATGAAAAAAAATAATGAAGTTAGTGAAGTATACACAATAACTTCAATTTTCTAATGGACAACCACAACAAAAAGAAAAGCCAGACTGTGAAGAAATTCAATTCATAATACTAACGGCCTCTGAAGATGTAATATTCTGAGCATTCAGATCGTCTAGGGTCTTCTGCATTGTGTCCTGCAGCGCTGTTAGGTCGGTCGACATTTCTTTCATGTTGTCCTCATTTGTTTTATTGGCCTACAAAAAATGTAATACTATTTCAAAGTGTTTATTGCAATTATTTGTAATCTCACTTTTTTCGCTTGTTTCAGAGCCTACAAACATTGTGAACTGGACTGCACAGTTTTATGTATGCAAAAAAAAAACCGTTTCGCTGATTTTCAAAGGGAAAACACCAGTACAACTGCAATTCATCTTCAATCCACTTTGTTTCAACCCTTAATGTTCATCACATTAGTAATAAAATAATGGAAATGTTTCTGCATGCAAAAAAATAGTTGCGTATTGTGCTGAGGAATTAGAAAAATTACCTCGTCAAATTCCTTTTGCTGCAGAATAAATGTAAAATGAAAGATATTGGCACATTTGTCAGCAATTGATCGCGCTTTTTGCCTGTCCGCGTTTGAAACAACTTTATTCTCAATTATCTTATTTCCATATCACAATGCGAGTCTCATAATGCAAGTAGTTAATTTTTTCTGAGAACTGAATTAAAGCGCAAAGTGCAATATGATCGCTACACCAGGAAAAGACAACGAACAATGATATTCACAAAGTTCTCCTCAAGGCATGCCAACAAGAGTTTTTGGATCCACTAAAAGCAATGAGGAAGGAAAAGAACTTTTGAACTTAAAAATACAAAAATACGTCCTGAATTTTTGGCAACGTAAAAAATAATTGTAATGAACGTACAATTTTTTAAGCAAATTGCATTGTAAATTGCATTATTTTCTTGAGACATTTATAAATTTTATTCACATAAAGATACCAACCAATCAAATTTGAAAAAGACCATTGATTCCTGATGCAAAAATTGTTGGCCTTGATGAGTATACTAGATTCAGAATATTTGAAAGCCTGTCTGCTGGTGGTGGGATGTGCGGACGGGTAAACTTTTCTTTGAGACGGATTAGGTGAATATTGAGATTGATGAGTAAAATAAAGATCAATAAAATATTTGGAGGGTTGTTCCCTCGGTTTCCGACATAAGTGCACATACACAGGATCAGATGTCACGAATAGGGCCTATAAAATGGCTGCTTTCAAAGATTATTTCTTTAATCACAAAGCAGTCTCTTGATCTATAATATTTTATTTCTGTTTGGGAAACGTACATGCAATTTGTAAAACTAGATCAACAATAAAAATAGTGAACAATAAAACTGTGAAATTGAGTTCATTATCGTACACATTCATATTCCAATTGTTCCATACACTCCAAGCTTTAACCTGTACACACTAACCGATCACCACAATCAGCACAAATCCTTCCTGACCTCGCAGTATACTTCACTCGCCATCCTCCTCCTTGCCAAACCAATAGGTTTTCGTCCCTGCCTCGCAAAGCATGCACTCCCTGACCACCAGACACCCCAATTGCGTCAGCTGCTTGTCATCCTTGAAGTACTTGTGTGTTGGCGAGAGGATCTTACCCTTCTTTGACATAAAGTGCTCGTACAAGGATAGATAGAAAACTTTCTTAACAGCTCTGCTTGTACTACGCACTGCTTGCAGCAACACAAAGTTGGACTCTGGGATGTTGAGCAGGGGGCTGGAACTAGACCAGGGCAGCAGGTTAGCCACGAACACCCTTGCCCCCCTCTGATGAGACTGGATGGTCTTGCACAATGTGTGCAATATGTTCTTCAGTGGGGGCACATCCTGAAATGACAGTGCATCCTCAAAATAGCAGATGACCATGAAGCAGGTGATCTGTATGGATTCCAACTGGATGGCAATAATCCAGTCTCTGATTTTCCACCCTGCTCTGAACTCGACCCTGCACACATTATCATAGTCTGGCCATTCCTCTAACCTAGAATCCGCAAGGACCTGGACTGACCTTGCCCTCTGCTTCCTCATCCACCATGGTAATAATGGCCACTTTATCCCCTTCCTCATGATTTCCTCCACAACGTGTCGATCCTTTCCGACTCCTCTACCCTGCTGCGCCTCATACCTGCTGTGATCGCCCCTTTTGTAAGCTGGTGTTGAGGTCTGGCTGTCATCACTATCTGACACATCTATGTCTTCCTGTTCTTCCCCTGACTGCCATGGGCTGTCATCATCATGAGTGAAGTGGATTACTACCCCTTCTCCTTCCTGCATGGTGGATTCAACAGAATCATCACTTCTTTCTGCGGACCAGGAGCCAGCTGAGGTTGTTGGTTGTGAGGAGTCTGAGGGGGTGCTCATGTCCGGGGTAGGTTGTGAATCCCCTGGGGGGGTATCCATGCCCTCCGCGGACTCCCCCTGCGATGACCCTGAAGGGGTGTCCACCATTTCGGTTGGCCTTGAGTATCCCCCTTCCTCTTCTGAGCTGTAAATCCTTGGCCTGAACCTCATCTTGAGTCGATGTGTGCTGATTGGTGAATCTGGTTCCATCTGCAAACACCAAGAATTACGCTATGTTATACTACCACTTGTTATGACTCCATTTCACAGTTTCAATACACACTCCACGCATGTACGTGCACATGCTATTGTTTACTTTACTTTCAATGCGGTGACCCAAACTTCCCATCTGCCTTTTGCAAGCTCGCCCCCGATATCACATATCGCGTTATGTACTGTGTATGTGTGTGTCTAGGCCACTGCCTTGTTTAGCTTGTATGTGCGGTTACCATCCTGGCTTTACTTCTGTCTTCATTTGCATGCCTCTCCCCTATTGTTCTCCAGTGATGCTGTTCAAGGCCTCCACAAAGGCTTTCATGGAGTCATACCTCTTGTCCATGCTCACGTCAATGTACCTTTTGTAGCAGTCACTAGCCCAGTCACCCAATAACTTGATCATTTCACCCTCCATATGTGACTGATAGGCGAATGTCGCTCCTCCCCTGTGGAGCGAGTGCAATGAGTAGCTGGCAGCTGGTTCTCCCAACAGCAGCAACCACTTCCTTATCCTGTATGTCAGTTGATTGGCTGACAGAGCAGACTTCTGCCCATTGATGTTGAGCATCAATACTGGATCCAGAGGTCCTCCTGGTATCTTGTCCACCATATAATGTACCCAAAACACTGGGCAGATTGCTTTGTTGTTTGCTGGTAGTACTGGCAACCTCAGGACCTTCTGTCTGTACTGTATTGTTTTTGACCATCTTATCTCGAACATCATAGCCTTGTCCAGCCTCAATAGATTCATGTGTGCTCTGCGAAACTGATGTTCCGCCTCAAAGGTGTCCATAGTGTCAGGAACCAGGTTACTCTTCCTCAAAAACATGTAAAATCCTAATAGTACTCCTACCCAAGCCACCATTTCCACTTGGTCCTTGTAGTTCACTACCTTACTCATCTTGAGCAACAGTTCCAGGGTGACTGGGGCTGCCTGCTTAACTGCATGAGGCATGACCCTTTTTAGTCCTTGTATGAACATCTGCATCTGCCTATCCCGTACAGGAGGTACCTCCAGGCCCAACAGAGCCAGACATGTTCTTATACCAGATATGTAATTTCCCACTGCCTCTGGGGATTCGAAGGTTCTTGCTAGATATTGTCCAAATCTGCATAGTTGTCTATTGTCACATGGAAAACATTCCAATCTGAATATCTCACAGAATCTCTCATATGCCCTGAGATTGCACAGCAAGTTCTTCTTTGTTGACCCCTTGATTGATTCCCCTTTTGTTTGTGTCACTTCACAGTCCAGTATGAGTAGCTTGACTTGTGCTGAAATGAGAATTACCATTTGTGTTGATACTGCAATAATTGGTTTGAAATTCTTATGTGCTTCATGCCTTTTCCCCTTACATGTTCCCTGAACAATTTCCTTTTGTCTAGTTGATCCCATCTTGACAACCAATCTGGGACCCTGTTGTCCACCCCTGGTATGTGTTTTGCTTTTATGACAAACTGGTGTGTTGCTGCAATCAGGGCAATCTCCCTGAGTGTGTTTTGCAATTCTGTGTCCCTACCCCTGCCTGTGTTAAGCACCATGGCTACAGCCTCATTGTCCACATGGATCCAAAAGTATTTCCCTTTCATCTGAGGCCCCCAGATCTTGAGAGCCACCATGACTGCCCATATCTCCAGGGTAGCTATGTTGGTTTTCTGCATTTGTGGTGGGAATCTTCCCCTGAAGTACTCTGATCCCATGACTCCTCCATACCATTTAGGGCATGCATCTGTTGCTAGTATTGTGTCAGCCATTGGCTCCTTGAACATCCACATTATAGAAACCCCATTGTAGTCCCTGATGAACCTTGCCCACCATGCTATGTCTTTCCTTGCCTCTAGTGGTGTGGTGTATGTTTTGCCCCTCTCCATGGTTCTGACCCAGTTGATTAATCTGCTGATGAATATATTGCCTGCCCTGACACATTTGGCCAGGAACTGTAATTTCCCTGCCAGAGATTCCACCTCCTTCCTTGTGGCCAATGTCTTCAGTGTCCAAGCTTGTAGTTCTGTACTGATTTCTTGGATTTTCTCTTCTGAGATTTCCAATGTCATTTTTTCAGAATCAAACGTGACTCCTAAGAATTCCAGTCTTGTGGTTGGTGCTACTATCTTTTCTTTCGATGTTTCCACTTGCAACCTCTCCAGTATTTGTGTTAGATGGTTATATGCCTGCCATGCCTTCTCCCTGATCTCCACCCCCACAAAGTCATCCACATAGTTGAGCAAGAAAAACTTTAATTTCCTATGTATGAATGCTATAGCATTGGTGATCCTCTGTGCTATGTAGGGTGCAGATCTCATGCCCATTGGCAGCACTTTATCAAAATAAATTTCCCCCTTGATTATATAGCCTATGAGTGAATAGTCCCCCGGGTCTAGTGGAATCTGTCTGAAGTACCTGCTTAGGTCAATTTTGAACATGCAGCATCCCTGCCCCAGGAGGTGCACCCTGGCAGCTAGTTCATCCACTTTTGGAAATGTCAGCTTTACATGGAATCCAAGGTAATTGTCTTTACCGATCCCATCATTGACTGATGCCCCTATTGGGAAGCTCAGATCTAGTATTACATGTCTGTCTGCTGTATTTCTCTTTTCCCTTGTACTGAGGGGTGATATGTCCACTTTGTCCCTGAAAGGTATTCTCTTATAGGGGCCCATTACTGCTCCATACCCTCTCTCTTTCTGTATATACTTCTCCAATGCCTGTGGGTATTCCTGTGCTCCTTTGTGATTCTTGCTACTGAGTTGAGGATCTTCTAGGGTTGGTAGTCTCCCTGCTGGCCATCCATACCTGAGCCACTCTATTATGTCCATATCATGGTATCCAACTAGCATCTCTTCCAGTGCTTGTAGGTTCTGGCTCCCGACCTGTTTGGGTATCCTCTTTCCCTTACTTGTGTGTGTCTTCTGACATCAGCATCCTCTCTCTCCAGCCACTGCTGGCTCCATTCTTGTTCCCTTTCCAGGGGGTTACCATGGTATGATGCTTCCTTCATGTCCATGGGCTGCACCCATTCCCCATGTCCCCCATAGGTCCAATTGATTTGCTCTGCCCAGCTGGGGTCATCCTCCCCTATGGCTTCCTGCCTTTTGCTGTCTGATTTCTCTACTAATTCCTGAGGGTCATCCTCCCCTATGGCTTCCTGCCTTTTGCTGTCTGATTTCTCTACTAATTCCTGAAGGTCATCCTCCCTTATGGCTTCCTGCCTTTTGCTGTCTGATTTCTCTACCCATTCCTGAGGTCCTTTGTCCTTTGTATTACATTGTTTTATGTCTCTTATCCCTTTATTCTTGTCCTCCTTCTGACTTGTGATGGTGGGTACCCCTTCTCCCCCCCCTGTTGCTCTCTGCACTGTTTTTGGGTTTTTCCTGCAGTCAGGCTCTGTGAGGACACTCCTGGGTTCCTTCTGGGTGCTCCTTTACTACTTTGTCTTTAATGAGGCATGCTGCACAACAGTGGTACACATACTTCTTTACTGCATTGGGACCTGTTCCCATCCATACTGGGTGCAGACTGTTCTTTGGGCAGCCCTCTGGCCTGTTGTAGTCCCTGCAGAACCTCTTCCTGCCCTCACTCCTGGGTTCCCTGCGGTCCTCCTTGTCAGTGTGTACCCTGCCCTCAAACATGGTCCTTCTATACAGTATGGTTTCGAACCTGTCAAAGTTGGATTCCCATGAGTACTCCGCAGTTTCAATGGATGTGAGTATGGCTGCATACATTCTCCTAATCAGGTGCCACTCATACCCTCTGAGTTTCAGGTAAGCCATCCTCCTTAGCAGCTTCAGTCTGCCCAATATCTGTGCTGGGTCTGTACATGTTTCGATTGTCCTGGTTTCCCCTGCCACCATGTGTTCAAATCTCAGCTGCTTGAACTCGACTTCTTCCTCTGCCCAGTCTTCCCCTAGGTTCTTCTGTGGCCATACCTGCTTCTGTTGAATCTGGGTGGTTGCTTTATCCAACATTCCCGACTTCATCCTCTGTATGTGCCTACAATTGGAGTCCCCCTCACATGTGTTACTATATTTCATCAATTCTGACTCACCTTCTTCCTGTTTATTGAGATTGGCCAGCCACTCTGTCATTGATGGACCACTGTCCCCTTCCAGGATGCTGTTCAGGATACTTGGTTTCAGGGTGCTGGCCCCCCTGTCCCTGTTGTCCTGTTCTGCTCAGTCACCAGGGCTTTTAGGAGTAACTTGTTGGGGTCCTCCTCCTTTTTCTTGGTTAGTGTGCTTCTGAGTTGTTGCAACAAGACCTCCTGGGATTCATCCCTCCCCTGGGCTAAGGCCCTCTTGACTGCACCAGCCATGCCATCCCCTGGGGTTGTAGTGTTGGTAGGGGCTGGGGTTATGCCCCTTAGCTCATTTATCTGTTCAGTTATTTTCTCCTGTTGCTTGACCAATTCAGCTATGGCCCTGTCTCTGTCTTCCTGCTCCTTCCTCCTGGCCTCTTGCCTTTCCCTCTCCAGGGCCTCCTCCTCTGGATCTTGGAGTCTCTCAACCTCTCTATCGAACAACTCCAGCGCGGAGCGTGTTGTCTCTGTGTGCACTTGCTTGGCCTTGTCTTTCAGACGTTCCATGTTTGCCGCGTGTTCACTTTCCATATTGTTCCTCGCTTCCTGGAGCTGTTCCATGGCTGCTTTCCATTCCTACTGCTTCAGCCGTTCCTGCTCGAACTTGTGCTGTAGCTGCATGCATTCCAGGTCGGCTTGCATCTGTCGGCTTTTCTCCTCCTCATCTGCCAGCATGGCTTTCAGCTCTTCTGGTGATTGTGCCATTCTGTCCTCGATTTGGTTGACCACTTCTCCCACTCTACCTTGGAGTGATGTGTCCAAGTCCCCTGACAAGTGAAATTGTCTGTAGTTCACTTTCGAGACCGCCCGCCTAGGCCTGTCCATAAACTGAGTCCCTGTAGGTGTGGTACTACTAACAATGTTCTATCTGTATGTGTGCGTGTGCCCTCTTATCGGAATGGAGGGGACGCACTTTATTATCGCTCACTCGCCGTTGTTGAACACTGAATGTGGCCCTACCTGGACCTCCTGGTAGCCCTACAGCTGCTCTTGTATGTGCTACAGCACTTGTTACGTGAAATGTTATGCAATTTTGGTGAAATGTCGATACAATTTACACAATTTTCACACTTCTCCCCGCTAACCACCTATTACCGTCGCATGTTACTTGCCCACGCCTTTCTGCCCTTGATTATCGCTTGTGACCTATTTAGACCCGAGACACAGGTGAGCAGTTACCTTTCGCGTTGTGTTATGTGCACTACAGTGCCACGTAGTAAGCTTGTGCCAAGCCGTGTGTAGGGTGTCCCCCTTTTTTCCGTACCAGCCCACGAGTGAACTTATCCGAGTTGCACAGTCAGCCTACAGGCTGTCCTCATCTCCTGGTATCAGGTGAATTTCACAATCAGCCTACAGGCTGTTCCTCCGTGTGTTGACTATCCGCGACTGCTGTGGACCAGGTGATGCATTGCCTTATATAGTCCTGTTCCACCTGAGTGATTCTCAAAAATAACAAGCACTAGTGCTGCCATTTTCCGGAAATTTCATCATGTTTGTTGTGTATCTGCACTGGAGCTAGATGTACTCCTCAATATTTTAAGTCTCTATCTCCAAAAATAAATAACACGGATTCATGACTGCATAGGTTCATTTCGGAGTTATGCCAAATAAGGAAACGAATTAACAACTTAGGATTTTAGGATAAACAAATGTAATGACAGTAAACTGAGACAAATCAAAGGAAAGAGAAAAGCCCTTAAAAGTTTGAGCATAACAAGAAATGCACCAGTTTGGAAGAAAAGATGTCCATCGAGAATCGCAAAATAATTAGTACACAAGGACACCTGCTGACAAAACTCAAATTGTAATCTTTACCTCTGGATTCAATTGTATGCGTCTCAATGTCTTTGAAATTTCAAAAATGTAAAAAAAACAACAACATTAGATCCGTATTGTTACGATTGTGCTTACGGTATTTTTCTCGTCTTCATTTTCATGGGTTTCTGATCGCAGAATTATTATTTCATTAAGGTTTTAATTATAATTTTGCTGAAAACTACACATACATAGTACTATGTGTACTTACATTCTGAATCTTCCCTTCCACACTCTCCATAATATGGTCCAGTCTTGCATTTAAACTTGAGATTCTGGCGTCCATATCTGCCAGGGTTCTAGTATTTTCTGCATCCCTTTCATTCATAGCTGCTCGAACTTCCACCTGCAACTGGAATGGTTGAAAAAGGGGGAAGAAATGGATTAGTCTATTGTTGAATAATTCACCACAATTAATTACATGTTTTATGAAACAAAAAGATCATAGTCTTAAATATATTTCTCTGGAACAAAGTCGCATGAACCGGTTGGAAAATTTAAAAAAAGTAATTTTTACTCAAGTAAAATAATATTTCAAAGTTGTGTCGCAAAAGAGACATGATACTTTTGCGTTGCTATTTTCAAGCACACAAAGTGATTGTGCGAATCCAGAAATGCCTTTCATGTGGACCCTAATTCAACAACTAGAATTTTTACAATGTGCTCGTTTTCTTTGGTCTATAATTACTATTCGAATGTTCACAATGTTCATTTCAAATATTTCGGGATACGCATTGTCTTTACAACCAAAAGATCAAAGAAGGCATATTTATACCAGTTGTCAATTGTGCACATAAGACTATGTATGATGCGGAACAATGTGCAATAATAAGCCATTCAAACTGCAGTTATGTTCAAATGTGCAACAACCAGAGGTATACACATTCTGGGCAGGGTCCATTAGCAACAACCTATATGTACACATTCTGGGCAGTGTCCATTATATCAACAATTAGACAGAGCTAAACATATTCTGGGCAGTGTTCAAAAGTGCAACAGCCAGACAGAGGCTTCCATATTCTGGGTAGTGTCAATTATAGCAACAACCAGACAGAGGCATACACATTTTGAGCAGTGTCAAATAAAGCAACAACCAGACAGATGTTTACACATTTCTGAGTAAGCAGTGCGTGGATTTGCCTTTAGGAAGGGTGAGGCTTTTTGTCAATGACATTTTAGGTACAGAGGAAAAAAGGCCTATTGATGCCTAGAAAATATAAACATATGTTGAACTGCAAACACACAATTAGATGAACATCACAGCTACCATTGCACAGTGAAATTATCAATGATTCATTTTGGTAAGGTATCAATTCATACATGCACCATTGTCTCCTTTTGAATTATAATGGCACAGATGTATTCGTTCCGGATCAAAAATTATTACCATTAGAACATTAACGTTACAAAAAGCCTAGTTATCGCTGATGTTTTCAAAAGAGGGCTTGCTATTGATACCGAGGTGGTTTAAATTGATCCGGGATTCACGCGAAACAAGTAAAAACCAAATGCAGTCTTCCCATTGTCAAATCTATTTTTGATTGATCAGCACATTCATCCAAATTAGTGTTTGCATTCCAACCTCATTCTTTTTCCCATCTTGGATCAATTATGAACCATGCTCTGAAGTAGATCGCCAAATATTATGCTGTCTTTTTATAGGACAAACATAATGCTGTAACTTGGAAGTGATCATACTTAATGTCAGCATGCTTCATAATGAATCAAAATACAGATATATGTGACTCTTCTACTGCTTTCATTCTTGCCTCATCCACAGAACGTTTATCAACTTTGTATTGATTACTCTTTCCAGCGCCACTCCTAAGCACGTTTAGTTCTTGTTCGAGCTACACATAAAATTGGCATGTACAACAACATAAGGTTATTCTTAAGAACGGAAAGTCTGAAGCAGAAATGTAATATTAATTCTGCGACAAAGAGAAGGTATTGGTTAACATGGAAGAAAATTAGCGTTATTGAGAAATAATAAAAACTCACAATTATCTCATTTTATTTCTAAATGTTTTTACTTTTTAAAAGTGCTCTTAGGGCATATTATTCATTCCTTTTTTTGTGAGTTTGGTCACTAACTGAGCAATTTTATTGATAATGATCACAATGACGACAGACACGAGTTGAATACGAACAACTGTGGGTCAACTTCGACTTTTTGTCACTACAGTCATTTCCGAGGATATTTCTGCAAGTTCGATAGAAGTTAAAATGCTGGTCCTTACCTTTTCGACTTGGGAAGCTACTTGGTTTGTAACCCCACCTACGGACTGTTGCAAAGCGACAGTTGCTTCGGATAATTTCTTTTGAATGGCATCTAATTTGTCCTCATACTCCTTCTCAGACTTTTTCCTGAACATTAATTTAAAACGTCCTGAATATTTAATTGTAAAATGTTAAATTTTTGTAAGTTTTAGGAAAGTGCCAGAGGTAAATGCTTGCTAACTGTAATTGGAATGTGGATTTTTGATTTTGTTGTTAGACGGATTCTTTTTAGGGACAAACTACTGACCGTGACTGTATTTCTGCTGATAGCACCTTTTGTTGCTGTTTCCTGGTCTCTTCTAACTGTTTTTCTAATAAAGTCTGTGCCTCGTTCAGTTTGTGAGTAGTTTCTTTCAATTTACGAGTTTCAGCCTGTAAGAATTAAAGGTTCATGAACAAAAACTTCACACTGGTTTCTTCAACAGAACGTCTCAAAACCTTAATTAAAACGTACAATAGTGTCTCCAACCTTGATTTGATTTTTCGCCTGTTGCATTTCGTTTTGTGCGCTTTGGCTCATGGCCTCCAGTCGTTCCTCCTCATCCTGCTTAATTTCCCGTCTCATTCTGTTTCGTTCATCTTCCTCCTCCTTGATTCTCTGAAACACACAATACTTTGTCAGTGATAGGATTACTTTCTTTGCACGCATCGTTCTAAATATTAGCATCTTTCTTGGTCATTTTGGGAAAATTATATAATTTTCCTCGTGCAAAAACTTGCTTGCTTGCAAACCCAAGCTAAACTAGCAAAGAAACACACTTTCAAAAATATCACTCAAAATTTTTTAAAAAGTCAATACGTTATTGCATTTTTGTGAAATATTCAAAGCATAGCCTGCAAGCCCGATCAATTTGCACACACCAGTAATCATAAATTGATTCCGATAAATTAATTTTCAAAATCGTTGTTGAAGTTCTTGAAATGCAAAATCAAGCGTCACTCTATACAAAGCCTGATTTCTCTGCTTTGAGTTAAAGCTTAATTTTAAAAGTCACAAGCATTTTTGAAATCAAAGGCATTTCAATCAAAGGGAAAGGTCAATCAGCTGATCTCACTTCATAACTTTACAACTCAATGGGCGGCCAAGCTATCTAAAATCACAATGTTTGTAAAATGATCAACATCTAAAAAATTACACAAAAAAATAGAAGAATATGATCTGTACCTGTAAACGCTATGTACCAACAGAAAACGTGTATGGAAAGTAAGTAGCATCAATCCTTTTTAGAAAAAAACAATTGAATCTTATCCATTTGATTCGTCCTATTTCTGATATATTGACAGCTGATTTATGCACTACAGAATACCCATTCTCCAATTCTCAATGTACAAAAAGCGATATCTCTACATAAGTTAGCTCTAAAATACAATACAAGCATGCCATTCTGTCCGCACATGTCACGTATTTTACGAGTTATTGTACTTGTCCCTTACGTCTAAATTCCTTGATCATCGGGTCACTGCTGACATTGAGAAAATTCTTCCATGCACATTTTACAATCTACCTTACTACTGGACCTCCTTATTAAAGAAACTTCATGACACTAACTGGATGGCTACATGCGTATAACTGTATAAATCCATTGTAACTTACTGGTTGTTTAGACACTAACATATTCCTAATTTCCTGGTGAAATAGTCAATTAATAAAATATATCAAATAGCAGAAATATTGCTCATTAATTAATCAGTATCAATTTGTATTCGTTATCAAATATGTAAAATCCAGGACTTTTTACACCTTTCATTTTCATGTCTCCATACATGCATACCTTTTCTAAATCTGCAAGTTTCTTTTGTGAGTCCTCTCGAAGTTTCATTTCTTTCTGAAGAAGTTTCTGATGGAGTTCTTCTGACATATCTGCCAGTTTACTCTGTAGTCTAATCCTTTCAGTCTCAGCAGTGTGGTCCCTCTCTCGTTGTGCTACCTCCAATTGATGTATCAGTTCATCTCGCCGACGCGTTTGCTCAGCTTGATTTGACTGTAACTCGGATAACCTGCCACAAGTTTACTGCGACATTAAGCATGTTCAATATTGTAAGAGTTGAATATATTTAATTCAAACATTTTGTATTTTGAATTTCTTACTTCATTTGCTGCGACTGTTCAAGCATTCGTCTTTCTTGCGTTTCCTGTTCTTGCTTTGAGCGAAGTTCAACCAGAACGTCTCTCAACTCTGACAATCTTAAATAAAAATATGTGAAATCCAATGGGTAATAGAATTTCAAGAGTTTCTACAAGAACTATACACGAAGAACTACGAACATTCACAAACCTGGATTCCACCTGTGAACGAAGCTGGCCAACAGTTTGTTCAGATTGATTCTGTAAGTCTCCTTGTTTTCTCATGGTTTCCATCTAAGGAATAACAAGGTGTAGTTTTTACATCTACTTCTCCTAGTAAATGGCAATTTACATAAAGTGTGAAACCTAAATATTTTAAGCCAATTAATTTGCAGCAATGATAAGTCACTTGCTATAAATGTTACAGGTGTCAGAAGAAGTTTTAAATTCACCAAAAATCGTTCATGTAGTAACAAGTCTTAAAATCACAGTTGCAGCTATCAGTACAATGTTTGTATAGACTTTTCTTTCCAATAGTAGGCACATAATTCTATTGGTCTAAAGATTCATTTGAAGTCGTTAAGGAGTCATTCGAGTTTTTTTTTCAAAATAAAGTAATTTTCATCCAATTGGATGAATTAGACGAATTGGACTAAGTCACTTATGCATGAATTAGGATCCATTTACAGTCTTACACAAGCACAGAAAAACACTGTAGTCTAATGGTTAAAGTGGCTGACTGCTGAGCAATTGACCTGGGTTCAATCCCTGGTCAAGTCTGTAATTTTTTTGAAAATATTATTTGGTTAAATTCATCTAATTGGATGAAAATTATCAAAATACCCAATTGTTATTTTCTGAGACACCACAAATAATGTATCCTCACTTTTTTGTTCATTGACTTTTCCTTCCCATATGATAGAAAAATCACATGGTTTAAAATATGCAGGAAAGATTGTCCTCTAATGGATTTGAGTTCACTAGAATGTGAAAATTGGTTCAAGTAAAATAAACCACTTTTTAAGCAATTTAAGATTAAGTCAAGGCTAGAGAAAACCAACTAATAAGAAAGTCCAGATGTGCAAATATGAGCACCATGTGCATTTGTACAGTAATGAAGTTCTAACTGCAGAAACCGTTTCTTACCCTCTGGAACCCACATAAAGAGAGACATGGAAAAATGTTTACAACTTGTCAACAAAATTACAAGCTATCACATTCAAAAACATACAAATATGATTCAGACTTTACAGCCAAAGTTTCATTATTAAGTAATTTCCTCTTAATATTTATGTTTCCATTTTTCATTCCTTTGCATGATTATTTTGTATTTTAGTTGGGAACAAAATTATTACTGCATTGCGTGACACTCGGGATTCTTTTATTGATTTCTATTAAACACTTTGGTGAATGTCGTAAAATGTCAAAAACGCAAATACATTGATTTCATCATAATTGCAGACAACTGCCTGAAGGTACAATATCTTGTATCAATATGTGATTTTATCAATTTTCAGGCAAAAATTGAAATAGTACTGCCATGAATTTGGAAATTTTACTCACGGTTGATCGGTTTTCCTCTTCCAGTCTTTGTGATTTGTTTCTCAGATCGGAAGTGACGCTGGTAAAGTCCATATTTTGTGCCTCTAACTTAGAATTTATTTGACGCATCTCATCCACAAGAGTGTAGGTCACCCTTTCTAGTTGGTCTTTCGCTCTCTGTGTTTGTTCTAATTCCTGACGTAACTCAAACACTCTGCAATGCAAAGAACAAAATGTTTTTCCAATAGTTGTCAAACTTAACAATTTATTTTAGCATTTTTGTAACAGAAATTTGAATTTTAGATCACGATTTTGGTAGAAAAAATGTAGCGATAACAAATCTTCTGTAACAGGTAAACAATTATGATAACCTTTCACAATTTGAATTTCTGTTACAAAAATATCTTCCAAAATTTATTCTTCCTAACTTTCGAAATGTGAAAAATTCCAATTTAAATACAATCCATACTGAAGCTCTAACTTAATTTGCGGTGTACGTGGGAAGGTCAGTTTGTGTCTAATTTGCAGCTGCATCTTCCGTTAATGTCGTATGATGAAATAAGCAAACTTACTTGGACTGCAGATGATCTTTTCGAGACATCTGTTCTTGGTTTGTCGTGGACAGAGACTGTTCCATAGTTTTAGTTTGACTAGATAAATGGTTTAACGCAGTAGATCCCTCCAGCATTTTCTCTTCTGTTTTTGCCAACCGCGCGCTCAACTGTGCAATGAGATCATTGCTGGCGCGCACGGAGTTCTCCATTTGTTGGCGCTGTTGGCGTTCCTGCGCCAACATGTCATCAGTACGTCGAACTGTCATTTTAAGTTCACTCTGAACAAAGGAAAGGTATTATATCATTTTTAATCTGGGGCTAAATGCCATGTTAAAACAATATATGTGGTCAATTACTTACCTCCACCGTGACACTTAAATAGAAGAATACCTGTAACCGCACACATTCTTCTAACAGTGCTCGATTTGACTTCTCAGCGACGGCCACCCTTGATTCCAGCTGACGCACTCGATCGCTCGAATCTTCCGTGATCCGGGGTGTTGGCCCATTGTTGTATGGAATAATCTGGGTGTCATCTCCAGGTTGTGGTGAAGTAGAGCCAATTCCTGGGAGGGCGCTGTACTTTCTTGGAAACGGCTGCGCCCTAGATAAACACAGGAAAAATTCGTTCTTCAAAGATAGACTTTTTAACATCCCGATAAGGGTTTATTACAGAATTTCTCATTTTTCTGTTAGTTTCATAATTTGGAGAGAATCCATAATTAACAATCATTTTTGTCAATTCCATGTAACCCCTGCAACCCGGAAAGTATGCTTCATGCTTTTTCATGCTTCACATTGGTTTTTTTTTTTTTTTCGCTACCAATGTTCTCTCACCGCGAGGGGAAAGAAACGACGAAAATCTTGTGCAACTAATCCTAAAATCGATGAACGAAAATAGTCATTTACTATTAAAAGCGGTATATTATTAATTGTCACATCATCGTGAATACTTGTTCTTACTTAATCGTTAAGAATTATTTGAATGTCCGATATTTCAAATATTTAATATTGCATTCTTCCCGCAAAGTTTAGAATAAATGTGAAATTCAGTGACATTTTCAAAAGACGCTATTTCAAGAGATGCTATTATTATCATTATTATTACGCATACAGTGAATTCCTTGATTTAGACTTATTTGTACTAAGTGTGCTATCCACCCCCTGAGAGGACGGACAGCGCACTTTCTGAAATTTGGTCCAAATTAGGATAATTCAAGGAATTTTAAATACAAATGGTAATTTATTAAGTAAGTTACAGTGATATATTGTTGTAGGAGTTTTTATGCGATTCCCAAGCAAAATAATGGAGACTGTAAACACTAGTCTCCAAACTCGAGGCGAAGACTCAACATTTTTAAACACCCGTTGTAGCATTGAAACGGAATGAAAATTGCGGTACAAGAAGACAACTGTTGCGTCACGGTGATTTTTACATTAAAAATTTCAAAAAATACTCCGAACAATCTTTTCTATTAACGATACAAATACTTACCCTGCATAATTGTCGTATCTTGCATACGGGTTGTTTCTTGACATTTAGTAGTTTAAATCACCAGCAAACATAACATTTCATTTTCGGTTAGACTTCCCAAACAATGTTACATGATAAATTCTGAGCCTTTCAATTATTTATTTACAATTCTAAGTGTATTCTAAAATCTCTCTCGCTCCAGTGATAACTGCTGGTTTCCATTGATTTTATCAGCATTTCATGTACAATTGGACACTGAAACCTTACTTCCAAGCTAATCCGTCAAATATCAAATCCTTTTTTTCTGGATACTAAAGTCAGAGAATCTTCGTCCAGCTTTAAAATTACTGAACATTAATATGAGAATCAATAGTTGCTTCGTTTTACATTCTGTTTTATTTCGATGTCAAAGTAAAAAAACATGCAGCTCACGGACTATGAACAACATATCAATATTGTTACCAGGAGCCGGCAAAACAACTGTGTTCAATGGTATTTGGCATTGCTATCCGAACATTTGCACTACATGGTCTTATTTTTAACTTTGAATTTAGTTGCCCGTGAGAAAAATTCTGTAGTCTTCAACCAGATCAAATACTTTCTACTACAGTAAGATGAAAACGTCCATGATTTTCAGAAGTAATACTTCCCCGACAGTTGAAAATCGAGGTTGAATTGTTTTATTCAGAGCCTTTCCAGTGTTCGATATCCGTCTACTATAATGATCGGACATATTATTTCAATATATAGCCGTCTAAATTCAGATCATTATCCATACTGAAAGTTACAAATTTTCAATCGCCAATCTCACACAAAACATCCGTATTCTGAGTTTCGACTGCAACAATATCATGAAAATATCAGTCGGACCAATACTTGCCAATTTGATCCATTTCCTCTGATAAACACCGTGATAATTGAAATATCCTCTGATAAACACCGTGATAATTGAAATAAGAACTAAAACATAAGTTCACAATTTACAGTCAAGTTTCTGCAAATTCAATAATGCTTTGTGAGAGACCTGCATTACAAAAAATAATCTCAATTGCTTTTAAAGTAAAGACCAGTTTTTGAGTTCAACTATTGAAATCAGCTTTACTAATCTCATCAATCAGTGACAAAGATACTACATCCAAGGAATGCTACTTAGAAATGTCACCCAGAAATGGAGCTTCACTCCTCGATGTGGTGCATTACAAAATCGAAAATATCAGGAAGTGAAAGTTTCACCAGGTGGCTCGTTGGTGCGAAGGGTGCGAAGGGATGCGAAGGGTGCAAAGGGTGCAAAGGGTGCAAAGGGGTGTGAAGGGTGCGAGGGGTGCGAAGGGTGCAAAAGGTGCAAAGGCAATAATAAACTAGGTTTTTGGGTCCCCACCACATTAGGTCATAAAATGTTCGATTAGGTTTTTGGGTTGGTGCAAAGGGTGCAAGGGGTGAGAAGGGTGGTGCAAAAGGTGTGAGGGGTGTGAAGGGTGCAAAGGGGTGTGAAGGGTGCAAAAGGTGCAAAGGTAATTATAAACTAGGTTTTTGGGTCC